>JAQIWI010001630.1:0-15458 GCA_034698825.1 Deuterosminthurus bicinctus
AGCGAGGAATTGCCGCATTCAGAGAGCCGACGCCAGATCGAGCTGTGAACATCAAAGAGTTGAGCGTGGAGCGTTTACGCGAAACTGATGATTCCGGTGTACAACTCCTTGCTGAAATGTTTCCGGCTGTAGAAATATTTTCAATTAAAGGAATTGACATTCCACTCAGTCGTATTTTGGAGTCTTGGCCTGATTTGAAAGCACTGAATATCATTGAAGTGCCGATGGGAAGAGTCCTTAAGAATCTTGACAGCGTCTGTTGTGGAATATTTCCTGAGGAAGTTGCTCAACTGCGAGAGCAGGACGAGGAGTACCTCCGAAGGGTGAATATAGTTCCGGTCATGCCGTCCATTGCCTACTTGAAGGGTCAGTCAAACTAGATTATGATTTGCAATAGTAAATTCTCATGGAATTCTGTTTGCGGTGCTTTACAGAGCTAAGGACCTTGAAAGTGTGTTATAGGAAATTCAGGGATGATGATCCTTACATGGGACCAACTGATGATCCCAGCTACCTGTTTTCCAAAGTAACGGGTTTGATTGCTTTTCAAAGATGCCCCAATCTCACTGTAACTTTGAGCTCGCAAGATGAAAGACTTGCAGAAGGTGATTTTAAAATTTTTGCGTGAATAAATGCACGAATTTTACGTTGATAGCAACACTATAATTTAAGAATAAATTTGTTAATTTCTTATTTACAGCTCTTGGCCATCTGGGACCCTATGCATCGGTTGTCTTTCAAGAATAGTGATATGGAGCAAAAGGGGTTCATGATTGGTGCTTATGTCCAGTGAATTCATGAGTAGGGCAATACAACAAGAACAAATACAATTTAAAACAATTTGCTTATCGTTACAACCCAAAGGTTTGTCAATCTTACAACTATTTTATTTGTAGCTACGTATGAAGCGTGTTTATTATAGCCCTCATAGGGTCGCTGTGGCTACTATTAAACGTATATTAAGTACCTGTGCTACTGTATGAATGTGAAAGGATGATGCCTTTATCAGTGTCTGAGCGTTCTTGAGAGAAAACATTAAGTGGTGCTCCTTTGTTTGCTTAATAAATAGCAATTATCTATGCGTACCCGCGCTTCATTGTTGATACTGCATAGTGTCTTGTATTCGCATCGCACCGACTGCAAACTATAATTTATCCCACGCATCTGTGACTATTGTCACATTGCATAAATGAATACGGACGCAACGTAGAATCATTTTCGAAATACTCTCACAGTCTCACAAATGACGGTGAAAATCTCGTCAGTCTCATGCGGTTCGTGTCGGCGAGAATTCGACAACTGCCCAGGATTCCTTTTGGTCGAGAAAGTATCGGAAAGCTATGGGCAAATCCTAGAAGAATTTTCTCTTTGTGCTAGCTCCAGAAATTTTGGATACATTGAACGAGTTCTGAAAAATTCCAGCTGTCCAGAACTAAAAATCTTGAGAGTTCAGACAGAGACACTAATGCTGGTGTCCTTTACGCAAGGCTGATCAAGGCGCTGGTCTGTCGTGCTCATAACCTACAAGAATTGCACACTCACGGGCCTGTCGATTTAAGCCAAAAAGGTCCTTATCATCCCATTTATATTTGTACCGTGTGTACCGATTGTTCCATCCTCAATGCAAACACTGCCCAGACATCTTAAGTTCAGTGATTGGTCCGAAAAACGATGTCATGAATTGTTACGTTCCGTGTAAACGTTTTCCTTTGAACGTATTGAAACGTATTCAATACGTATTCTGGACGTATTGGGATAAATGCAAAAACTGCACAGCATTCCTGCTAGTGAGGAGATTATTCCAAAAATACGGGTGCACCCTTGAGGAACTGTCATTCCAGCTTAAAAACAAACAAGAATTTATTCAAGTCTTTCTCCAGGGTTGCAGCTTCTCATGCTTAAAAACCTTTAGACTGCAAAAATGGATTTCCTTGTGGAGGCTAAATGGCGTAAATCCGGACGACACGATTCTGATCAAAGCGTTGGTCTCCACCGCACCCAACCTACAAGTTTTGTGTACACACTACTGAGGAGCCTGTGAATTTAGAAGCAAATCTATTGGAAGAAAGCTCGGCTGTGCATTTGACTGAGTGAGTGTGAGTATTCTCCCTGCCTCGACGAGATCCCTGAGAGCGCCGTTTTTTAATAATAGAGCAAATTCTTATGCAAGTTTCCTTTCGTCATTTGTAAGATGAAAGGAAATTGAAATGTTTCAAGTCTTGAAACAATTAATACCTACGGGGAAGAAATTGCGTATGTGAATTTATCTATGATCCGATGCTAATCATTGTCTTTACACGAACGAATTTTTATGACTGTTTTTAACGTAGGAAAACGAAGGTCTTCAATTTGAACCGCCGACAACAAGTGGAGCGAATGTTCATTCGCTGGCAAGTCTTTGAGAGGGCAACACATGAATGGTTTGAACCGATAACTGTTCCCTGCATTTTAGGAATTGTGGGAGCCACCACAATGTGTCTCTTTCTCACCATTAGAGTCACTTATGTTCCCTTGTTGCTGTACATTATGTTTTCAACAATTGCTGTTGCATTGTTGCTACTTCTTGCGGTGTCCTTGTAATGCAGCCGTCGGCGTGAAACAAATTTCTCAGCAAGTGCTATCCGAAAAGTTATTATCGCTCGATCATTGTGAGGAGCTACGAGCGTTGTTGAATGGCAGAAGAAAACGGTTGACGCTGACTGCGAGGGGACTCAGAGCTTTGGAAATTCCAATTGGTCCCCTCACGCACGTTACATACTCAGTGATGTCTGGCATTTCGGAGGAGATACTGAACCAACTTTTGTTCTTTCTTTCGTTTTGAGCAAGTCAGAGCAACAGGCAAACATGTTGACCGACCATTGGAATTTTCAAGTGGGAAATCCAGACGGAAACAATGTGGATGAATTGTTATTGTTTCTGTAGATTCACGTGTATGAGTTACTTTTGGAATAGGATTGTGCAGTCTCCAAAAGGTTAAAATTTCTAGCAGCCTTTCACGGAAAAGCCCTTGACTCATTACTCATTAACAACACAGAAGCAACTTTTTACAAACAACGTCACATCTTGCTAATGGCACTTATCCCTCGCTTGAGTCCGCATGAAGCAGAATTATTTATTTCAATGGAATTATGTGTGTGGACTTGACGTATCTAGCGTCTACCATGAAAAAACATGGACATGCTCTCCTCTTTGATCAAATATCTGTTGTTTAAAAGAAGACGAGCAAGTTATTGAGTTCACTGCTATTAAATTTTTAATACAATTTTATATTGGCGTCGAAGTTCAACAAAATCATTGAATGAGTGTTACATGGCCGCACAACTTCCCTTGCTTTCTCTTCTCCTTTTACTAAATTAAGAAACTAAATTCGGATAGATTGTCCCCGTAAACTACACTGGAATTGATGGAAACTGGAGTCCTCATCAACTGTCAGGTAAGGTGGAAGAGATATTTTTTAATTGAATGTAGGTTGCACTTGTCGCTTCCATATTTGCTCTAACTGTCGATCTGCTAATAGACTAGAAATTTATCCGTGGATCTTTGGCGAATTACAACGACTCATCCCGCGTTCTTATGAAGGAGAAGATTACGTGCGTTGATGGTACTTAAGCTCCAGCAAGCAGCATGAGAAGACGCGGTTGGGGCTCATTAGATGGTTTAGTTGTTTTAGGAATGTGCAATACTCCGCCACCACTGACATTCAAACCTTGAACAACACACAGTCCTTCAGTTCCGACGTAGAGTTAAAATCAAGTTTGCTGTAGATTGTATTGTGACTGACAGTATGGTAAGCACAAGACCACTGTCCACGAAGTAGAAAGAGCCCACGTTTACCCGTAATGCTATACGCTCTTCGCTTTAGTTGAACCAGCTAGCATCGCCTACCTTTGGCACCCACACAGGGCCGAATGTACAAACGAACAGACTTACTTTGATTACCCAACGAGCTCCCGTTCCCTTGCCGCTCCACATGAATTCTAAACAAGTCACAAGTTTAATTTAGAGTTCTCTTGAAAAGATAAACATAGAGATTTGTACCGCCAAGCCGTCATGACAGCCTGAGCAAATTGTTTGTCGTCGTGGCAACCAAATGGGGATATCGGATGAGTACCATGAAATTCACTGCCATTGCAGAGTACGCAATAGCTTGGAGAGAGAACAGTATCATGTGTGAACTCTCAAGTCTCTCTGGTGAACAAAGTGCGAGCCCATTGAACGTCAACAAAAGCTATGTGAAGCCATATTAGAGCCATTCTGATGACAAGCCAAACTCGGTTCGACTTGACAACTTCCATGCGACCTCGAGTCCACTTTAGTGGTAGCTGGTAGCAATCCCAGGCTAGTGTACGTATTCAGGATATTGCCATAGAGTTGGAAGGATTTTGGAATGGCCGCTGCTGGACCCAAACAGTGTTTTGCTGTGATTACCATTTCGTTCGCAAGGTAGTTTGTGCATTTGCTGAAAATGACAAAATGGTTTCTCCGGCAATAGAAATAGTCAAAAGAAACTTTTTTATTGTTGGCTGCAAGCTAAATGCACCGGTTAAAAACCTGTTTGACCTGTTAAGTTGTACTGGAGTAAACAGCCGGGTAGACGTCCCAAAAGCAACAGCAATTGGAGGCTTGTGGGCTGTGAGAGGTAGAGCAGTAGTGTCTTGCACTAAAATTAAAGTTAGTTGGCCTCTTGTTAACCCATCAGTGAGTATGTTCTTCAATTTTACCAAGTTGTTCCTTCCCTTGACTGAAGTAGACTGTCTTGTATTTGCTAAAGACAACAGTTACTTCTACTTAACAAGAATAAAGCTTTATATGTTAACTAAAAATTAAGCCCAAGTTAACCAGCAATCTGCTACGGATCAGTCGATCATTGCAAATGGCAACCTTGATAACAGCACAAGAAAAGGACGACATTTGCAAAATCGCCAATCTTACTGAATTCGGCACTCCACGCAATTGTTGCCCATTATGTCGAATCTAGCAAACAGCCTGTCAAAGTACAACACATGAGCACAGAGTGGATTTGTCATTGAATTTTTTGTATAAAAAGACCGCCAAAGGTAAGAGCCGCCGTGACATTTAACCAATGATGGAAAATTCCCGAGAATCCAACTTAAGTAAAAAAAAAACGCCAACTTTTCGGGAATCAATAGGATTTTGGGAGCCACTGGGAATCTTTACGTATACTTAAAATATAAAGTTTCCAAGGATTCTAGAGAAACATGAGAAAAATAATGTATGGGCAGTTTTTTTATTTGACCTGTACAGCAGGAGGTTACATGGGGTCAAAGTCATTTTACTTGGTGCGTTTCTCGGGATGCAAAGTTCCCATCAATCGGAGGCATCCACATTTTTTCTCATGGTCGAACTTCCCCGAATCTGCGTTCAACGGACTCAGTTTTTGATGTTAAACTCGCGACATTTAAATCGGATTTACCCGCAAACAGCTCTATAGAATGCACATAAATTTGACGCAGTCATGCATTTGGCAATGAAATATGAGACAATATTTTTGTCAGAATTTTGCGTCCGACACTTAACAGTATTTTTTACTAATACACGTACCGTGACCTCATGAACTCAAGTGACCTTTGCAATTTACCCAAAAAAGGGGTTCATATGGAATTTTTAGAGTCGAAAAAATTATTGTGGTCTTAATTTAACAAAATTATGGCTCCCTGAAAACCGAAATAGGTATCTGAACTTTGACCCCTAATTATCTAACGAGGGAGGACTCCAATAAAAAAACGGATTGCTTCATATTTTATTCCGCAGTCGAAAACCCAGCAACCTGGCCCAGTTTGATAACTTGAGTTCGTGACCTTTGACCCCAATTTGGCAATCGAACATTACGAGTATAGGGTGCCCTTTCCGGAAAATTCCCAAAGTTGGCATTTGGGAAGGTTCCCATTCCCATCACTGCACTTAACACGACAAGTGCCCTTAAGTGCTCAAAGACTCAAACGGAATTTAGTATTCCCGTTGCAGCTGTCCAGGTTATATCTGAATTTAAGTTACAAGTTTGTTACATAAATAGTCAATAAATTTTTCCTAAAGTTTCTTGGAAACATGGACAATCAATCAAACCAAGTTGTGACGGATTGTCTGCGCATATCTTTGGTAATAAACATGTTGCTTTCCATAAAAAATTATTTGATTTTCATTGTTTCCAATGAAATGTTGCATAATATTTTTGTTTGTTTTTCAGATACTTAGGACAATATTGCAGCATTTTTCCAGAAGGGAACTTGCAGAACTCGCACTAGTGAACAAATTTTGGAGCTATGAAGCTAGAAGCTCGTTGAGAGACCGAGGCAGTTTAGTCCTAAGCATAAACCGCGAAGAACCTTGGGCTTGTGAAGACCTTAGGGCTTTGGCATCAGACTTACGACGGTCGAAAGCAATTACAAGAGTCCTCCCATTTTCAGGCTTGTCCATCGACTTGTTTGGAGTGGGTTGGACTCATTCCGATTGGTGTACAGAATCGCAATCCACAGAGTTGAGTGAGGTGTGCGACGACATTCTTGGTCAAATCACGTGGAAATACTTGTCAGTAGAATTTGGATGGCAATGGACAGAAGAGTTCATCAGTTGTCCTGGATTCTTGCTGGTGAAACAACTTATCGAGAAGTTTGGTTCTGCCCTTGAAGAACTTGCGCTGCAATTTCCATCTGAAATAGGAGGGAACGTTCTTCAACAAGTTTTTCAAAGCTGCACCTTTTCGCGACTCAACATCCTACGAATCGAACACTCGGAAGCTCCAAATGACGGTTACACAAACTGGATCAAGACGATCGTATCTCGTGCTCCGAAGCTGAGATTACTTGAAACTTTCAATTGTGTGAATTTAAACGAAAATCTAGTGGAAGGAAGCTCGGCAGTTCATGTAACAGGTCATTCGCTTTCTCCGTCCCTCAACGAGATTCCAGAACGTGCCCTCGGAAACTTTCGCCTGGCGCGAATGGACTTAACAGACATCAGCCAAGATTTTCAGTTGGAAAAATTCAACAGGATCACTTCCAGACTACTTGAAGAATCTCGTACAACAATGAAATGGATGTACATCGACGTGGTCTTTCTTGTGCCTTTGGCAGCTTACGGAGTCTGCTTGGAAAAGGTACATACACTTGAAATTAACTTAAACCAGCCCCTCGACGAGGATGATCCCCAGCCAAACGGAGACTTGTAAAATCTTTCGATTTCACTCGGATTTTTCCCAATTTGAGAGATGTTCAACTCGATTTTTGCTCCGAGTTTGAATACGATTCGGAGGTGATTGATGAAATAGTTGAGCGAGGAAATGCCGCATTCAGAGAACCGATGCCAGATCGAGCTGTGAACATCAAAGAATTGAGTGTAGAAAGATTATGGGCAACTGATGATTCCGGTGTACAACTCCTTGCTGAAATGTTTACGGGTGTGGAAATATTTTCAATTAAAGGAATAGATATTCCACTCAGTCGTATTTTGGAGTCTTGGCCCAACTTGAAAGCACTAAATATCAATGATGTCCCGATTGGAAGTGTCGTTCAGAATCTTGACAGCGTCTGTTGTGGAATATTTCCTGAGGAAGTTGCTCAACTGCGAGAGCAGGACGAGGAGTACCTACGAAGTGTGAATATAGTTCCTGTCATGCCGTCCATTGCCTACTTGAAAGGTCAGTGAAACTACAGTATGTGTTGCGTAATTACTACGTTCTCATGGAAGTTTGTTTGCGGTGCTTTACAGAACTGAGGACCTTTAAAGTGTATTATAAGAAATACAGAAATGATGATCCTTACATGGGGCCAACCGATGATCCCACCTACCTCTTCTCCAAAGTAACGGGATTGATTGCCTTTCAAAGATCCCCCAATCTGACTGTTACTTTGACATCTGAAGATAAAAGACTTGCAAAAGGTGATTTTAAAATTGTGACAGAGATATTTACAGGAAGTGTTCATTACAAGTTTTCATGATTTGGAATTTATTTGTAAATTTCTCATTTTCAGCTCTTCGCCATCTGAGACCCTATGCATCGGTTGTCTTTAAAAAATATTGATACGAAGCAGAAAGGGTTCATGATTGGTGCTTATGTCCAGTGATAATTTCGAGAATAGATACCGAACAAATACGATTTAAAATACTTTGCTGTTGATTTGGCTTATTGTTACGACCCGCAGGGTTGTCAATCTTACAACTATTCTATTTTCATACGTAGCTACTATGTATGAAGCGTGCTATTACTATAATATAATCATCAAAGGGCCGCGGGCTACAATTAAACGTATACTTTGTACCTGTGCTACTAGTACGAATGTGAAAGGATGATGCCTTTATCAATGCTCGAGCGTTCTTGAGAGAACACGTTATTTAAGTGTTGCTCCTTTGTGTGCTTAATAAATAATAATTATCTCTGAGTACCCGTGCTTCATTGTTGATACTGCTTATAGTGTCTTTTATTCGCATCGCACCGACTGCAAACTAAAGCTATCCCAAGCATCTATGACTATGTAACAACATTGCATAACAGCATAACGGACGCAACGTAGAATCATTTTTCAAATGCTCTCACAAATGACGGTGAAACACTCATGCGGTTCGCGTCGGCGAGAATTCGACAACTGCCAAGGATTCCTTTTGGTCGAGAAAGTATCGGAATGAAAGCTATGGGCAAATCCTAGAAGAATTTTCTCCTTGTGCTAGCTCCAGAAATTGTGGATATATTGAAAGAGTTCTGAAAAATTCCAGCTGTCCAGGACTAAAAATCTTGAGAGTTCAAGCCAGAGACACTAATAATGCTGGTGTCCTTTACGCAAGGCTGATGAAGGCGCTGGTCTGTCGTGCACACTCGCGGGCCTGTCGATTTAAGCCAAAAAGGTCCTTATCATCCCATTTTTATTTGGACCATGTACCGATTGCTCCATCCTCAATGCAAACACGGCCCAGACATCTTAAGTTCAGTGATTGGTCTGAAAAACGAAGTCATGAATTGTTATGTCCCGTGTAAATTGCGCAGGAAATTGAATCCAGATAACCCGACATCGACGTAGATTTACCAACGTTACCACGCTCTGCATTTTCAAGCGCTGAGGAGGTAGTTGGCAGAACTGGATCACTACCTTTTGCAGCAGTGGTGTGACGTATTTGCTGCTTAATTTGCTCTGGCACCTTCGTGCACTGACTTTTGAGATAATGAAGCATCTTGGTATGACTTCCATTGTACTCGGCTGCTTAATACCTACACTTGAACCTACCCAAACCTGGTCGACTATTCTCGCTATTTTTTTCATAATGTCTGTAGGCCGGACAAAATTCTCTTCCTCTATCTTTAACACTGCCGAATCACACTTCCGAAAAACAAATTTTTAAACTTAAGATTCAGACTTGCTTTAGCTTTAGAAATTGCCGTTGCTGCTCAAAAATTCGTCTGAATGCGGTATGTCCATGAAATCGGTCGCAGCATGGATGTGGGAATTCTGAGTTTGAGACGTGAAAACAAACGTTTGAGAGATGTTATTGAGCTCGATTAGATTGCCAAAAATTTCGATAGATTCCCGTCAGATTTCCGGCAATCTAGACGAACATGATTTCCGTGTACAAGGGAATTTCCCGAGAATTCCCGGGAATTTGCGGCAACTTCCATATGGGAATATTGCCGAATGCAACACTGTTCTCAATCATTTCAACTAACAATTGAAGTAATGTGAAAAGAAATATCCAGAGCCCGGTTTGCGGGTAGAGTCAAATAGCCAAGCACCAATGAAAAGGGAAGCTTCAAACTTGAGTTTGATAATTTATAGGGTCACGACGTCACGAGGATCTGGGGTCCTCACAGACCTGAATTTATCCTGAGGGAGGCTGAAAACGTAGTTTACCTTTGGAAATGCCCGGCTGACTGGCTGCAAAATTGAATTGAAAACATTGGTTGGTACCGGTAACATCTGATATAATATTGTGATTCCCATTGAATTTTGCCAGCTTACGTCGATTTCGGCGTTGCTCTCCAGCTCGTCCCCCGGGATGGACATGACTGCGCATGCCATGGCAAGCACAAGAAGCAGAACTAATATATTCCGCGTTGAAATACCCATGTTTTCTGGACAGTTCTTAAAGCTTATAACAACCACAAAATGAAACTAGAGCTGTGTGATGGGAAAATTGAAAGAAGAGAATGAGGACCTGACGCTGGTGATGCTCATTTAATAGGAGCAACATCTGACAGAGACCGTTTGTTTGTCTGAATACTAGTTGGATGTTTTGTTCCTGTAATCGCAATTCATTAAAATTAAGGCGCAATAGTATCTTAATTATTCATTTAGTTTTAATGACGACATTGAACGCACTAATTGTTCTTTTCCTGGAATATCATAATTGCTTCCCATATTCCTCTTGTAAATAAAGCGTAATTAACTTGAACATTTATGAACAAGTTAAATGAAAAAGAGGAATAATTACAATAAGTATAACACATTAAATAGCGGAAAGATTTCTTTGGACAGCTGAAATGTAAAAATGTAATTAATTGACTAAGAGCCATCAGAATTTTCTAGACCAAGGTCTTGTCTTACATGGTTACTATTTGGTGGTTGCGCCACTGGTCGTTCCCCAAGAATCGAGCCCAATTTCAGTTGTCAAAAAATCGCGAAACCGCAGTTCCGTGGCCCTCGTGTCAATTCTAACAATCAGTAGTTCCACAATGGCGATCAAATTCTATTTATGTACAGTTCCATGCCCAACAAGTACATTAGGTGTGGGGATTTGAGTCCCCTGAAATAATGAAAGCTTACAATTGACGCCATGTTAATGTTGTTGACCTCTGCAGTTCAAACTCAGGGTCAGACAAACAATTGGTCAGTTCAACCCCTGCCCTGTATGTGAAGGACTAAAGAGTCGATTTTAAAAAAAACGGGTCAATTTGGCGAACTTTCGCGGATGACCCCATGTTGACTTTGTCATGCAAGTGAGGCATTCCAACGGTGAGGACTGAGGACGAAAGACGCCCTCAGTGACTGAGGAATGTTAACAAACCTCTCATCTGCAAGTGACGTCATCGCTTCCCTCGGTTTAGTTTTTAATCGTGCTTCCGGAATTTCGGGATTCGTGAACACATGAATAGACGTGGGAATCTATGGTAAAAAAATAGCGTACTGCAGGTCAAGTGGTATGGCCTGCAACTTTGTTTATGTGTGTTACTCGGGCCAATAACAATGCTGGGGATCCAACGACAACCATAGTAGCGTCTTTACTTGCAATGATTTTTTTACTAGTGCCGCTCTACGGTGGATGTGTCTGGCGTATGAATATCATCATTTGTCATTTAAAATTCATTCACTGAAGTTCTACTGGTTTATAAAGTTGTATAGATTCATTGCTGATTGGGGATGAAAAGACTCAGACTTTATAAAAATTACTTCAAAGATGGCCTGCCGCGACCAGTAAAGGAGATTATGACAGCAAGATTTTTTTAAACTGAATATCTAGATTCATTATTTATAGTAGTATAGTGTAGACTAATTATTATACTTTAGTAAACATTTTTTGGTTCCCGTATATAATGCAAAATAATTTCTTTGTCATTTTGTACGTATCACACTACTGCCATATGGGCGAAGAGGGCAGTTTGTGGGTCGATATTCTTCGACATCGCACATCGGCCGACGGTTCTCCGGTGCTCATCCCCGACTTTCAATTATCACTGCCGATTATCAAGAATCTGGCTGCGGCGAAGGTAAAATGAGTTAAACTTTAGGAGGAAAGATTTCCTGCTGGTCATATGATCAGGTTCTGCTCGAGTACGAGCGTTTGATACACAACCGGGCCGGGCAGGCAGAACAAAAGTAAATCAGATCAGTCAGGTGAAAATTCCACTACCAGCAATTATTCAAGATGTGAAAATTGATTTGGCATTGCGGAATGTAGTCTCTTAGAATATGCAAGATATTGTGCAAAAACTTAATGAATACGCCCTTTTATGTATTTCATTGTCAGCTTACTCGCCATGACAGTGGCGAATAGCAAGACATTCGATGGAAGTTATTGTGAAATTTTTTATCAGATCGCTTGTCGTTCAAATGCATTTTTAGTACGATTTAGTGCCAAAAGATTCAGTTATATAGTGTGTGAGTATCGCAAAGAACCTGTGTTTTTTTACAATGAGCCTTATATCTGGCACAAACTCAGCTGCCATTGGCAAATTTATGTCAACATCAGCTTCCAAACCTCATTGTCATGAAAGCTCTAAAGTATATTGTAATTGGAATTCATAACAAAAACAAATTCTGTCAAGATATTCAGCCACTGCTTCTCTGATATGTTCTTGTAAAGGCATTGAAAGTTTGTTCGACCCATCCGTCCCTTCTTTCTGTACGCAGTCGATCTCACTGTCAGCCGTTCTTTCTCTCAATGTTCCTTCTGAATGTACTCTTTTACCTTCCTTATCTTTATCATCTTCTTTATAATGATCTGTGGCTCAGGGGCGAATACAATTCATGAGAAGGTCAAGTCCACTTCAGCTAAAGCAAAAAGGCACAGAGGAATTCCTTTTCCAAAAGAAAAGTGCATTCGGGAGTTCCTTGGACCAAGAAAATCATACGTGCACATGACTCCGATTATCCCCTAGAAGAGTTCTTCAACAGAGGAAGACTCTTACACTCCGGCAAAGCTCCTTCAGGCCTGTGGACGAAATGGATTTTTTCGCCGAGATCTGTTCGTCAATTAAAGTGAGGAGGACGCTCAAAATTTGCAGAACACACATGTAGTCCTTTAGAATTTAGGAAACCTATGTATGAAGATGTTTTTGTTTCATATTCCCTAATTAATTGACCTTATATTGATGCAACTTCTGACAATGATTTTTCAACAGGGAGAAACAAAAGTATAACAAATTGATGAATATGAACTTCCACATTTTTTCAACATATTAGTCTCACTCGCAAAGATGTTTATGGTTGCTTCCTTATGCAAAAACATTGTAACCAAAATCAATTTTTTTGCATGTTATGTACAGTCCAAGCTGGTTGGAAGTTTTTTCAAGATTCAAGCAATGGTTCGATTGGAATGTTCCGGTGATTTTCATCCTGCTTTAAGAACAAGTAAAAGGATATGGCCGATTTTTAATCGATCTTAGATTTGAGCTTCCAAGCAGGTCGGTCGCGTATGGACACCCGAGAAACCCTTTTCACCAGCAGGTAGGAAACGGATTATATATTTTGATTGACAAGATTTGACACGAAACTTTTACTCATAGTAGCGTATAATACCAAGTTGCCACTAATATGGTACCAGTAGAATTGGGGGCCTGAATCGTTTAGAGAGACATGAAGACTTAAGTGTCAATGAGGCCTGTTTTTTCGCGGCTACCCCAGAGAGTTTGAGCCATTGAGCTTCTGAACCGTTCACTAGTACCACTAGAAAGTTTTTATGCGGAAACTTCTGTTTATGGACATTAAACCTTGAATTAAAGCAGATTTTCGGTACATAAAGTTTTGTTAATTTTAAAGGTAAACTGATGCCAAAGTTAAGTGTTTGAAAATGCCTTTTTGCGCGCTCTAACCAATAAAATTCCAATTCAAGACAGCTTCTGTTGGAATGTTGTTTTTAATTATTTGAGCTCTTGTAAGCTCGGTTGATTTTTCTAGATGCACAAATTACGGGAATTTTAGTTTCGCGAAATGACCAATTCAAAAGGCGATTTCCAGTCGTTCCTTAGAAACGAGTTTACCACAGCCAATTGGTAAAATTTTTCTACATGATAATACTAGTTCTACTAGGATCGTACACCGATTGTTCCATCTTCAATACCAAAACGGCCCAGACATGTTAAGTGCAGTTATTGGTCTGAAAAACGATGTCATAAATTGTTACGTTACGTTTAAATTGCGCAATAAATATGACGGCTAGCCCCTCCCTTTGAAAGTACCTGGCTCCGCGGCTAAATAAGCATGTAACCGATCTGTAAAGCAAAACATGCCCGTGTATAATATAAGGTTGAATAGTATGAACTAGCGATCCCGTACTCTTAGTTGACACAACATTCAGCTACACATTTTCCTTCGCACCCTGCGTAGATTTAAACTCAAATTCACTGTCCATTAATTTGTGGTTGACAACTCAATGCCGACAAGTCACTTGTCTACAAACTAGAAGGAGCCCTCATTAAAGTGTATACGCTCTCGTTTGAACAAGCTAGCAACGCGTTCGCTATAATTGCTCATAAGAATCATTTTTAGCGCTTGAATCGTAAGAGAGTCGACTGCAATTTATTTGAAGATTTCAGTCCATTGAGAAAGCATAAAGTTGTATTTACAATAACTGTAGATCCTGCAAACTGTAAATTGAGTCTGCAAGCTGCTCTTTTTGCGTGTCTGCCTGCTATCAAGGTTGGATGAGAGATAGAGGAGGAGAGGACAAAGCTCCCTTCCCTCGGTTTTATGCTTATCTCTATTTTACTGATTATTTTATGTAAACATGTTAATCTAAAATCCTCCCATTTAGCTCCTCTTTCCTCTACATCACACTGCGTAAATTCGCCAGCTCCAGAGACACTCAGTGTTTTAACAGCTGTTGCTATTACGTGTTTGATTGTGGATGGTCGACCTAACAGCAACAAAAATTCCTCATCCATGATCCTTATCAGCAGAGCCCGGATTCCTATGTAAATACATATTTTTCTGGGTGATAGGTACGACTCTGAGGTCTTGGCTTTCGACGTTTCATATTAAGTAGAGTCGATTGAGCTATACTTGATTTTACATATTTGCATATATTTCAGAAAATTTTACATAAACATATGTACCTACATATTTCAGGATTTCATACATATTTGGTACATATTCCGAGCTTTTCACCTATAAAAGGCACATATTTTGGGAAAAAATACAAAAACCAAGAAAAAAATAGACAAAATTTAAGACTTGACAAATAGCTCAGAAGTTTGCTCCAGTTTTGAGTTAATATTTGTCAGAATGGATCCTAATTTAAGAAGTAATTTATTTTATGTTGATTTTCTGATGCTCGGATGTTTCATATTGCTCACATTTAATCCGCTAATTTGCCTGCCAAGCTTGTTTTTTGGGTCCAAACAGGAGACTTCCGTGGGAAAAGGCATTATATGTTGGAAAATTAAGTTTAAAGCTTCAATTTTCACGAAAAAATCGCGAAAATATGGTACATATTACAGTACATATTTTGATGATTTTCGGCACATATTTACATACATATTTTCGACATTTTTGGTACATAAATATCCGTGCTCTGATCATGGAACAATATTCCATTCTCTCCATTTAATACCGATCGGATAATATTACCAACTAGTCCTGTCAAGGAAAAAGCAGGAAAGCCAAGTATCTTCATGGGCCCAACAATATTCCAAGAATTCTCCAAAACGGCTCGAATATCTCTACAATGGACCCAACAATCTCCATAACGCTATCATAGCCTTCCTATCTCACACACGTTGGACTTTTTACATTGGACTT
>JAQIWI010001631.1:0-15455 GCA_034698825.1 Deuterosminthurus bicinctus
TAAGCATTTGGACATCGACGATGCTTACGTTGGAATTATCCTCGCAAAATTGGAGGTGCCGACGACAGATTTAAGTCAATGGATTGAGTGTTGTAGACAGTGGTATCAAGGATGTCCGACGAATGTAACGGTCAAGGGTTTTAATGAAACTGCCATTGCTATTCATATGCCTTATGTAAATGTCCCTCACAAAGAATTTTGGTTGGAGTACCAAGGCATTAAATTGTAATTACATTTGGATTGGTTAACTTCAATGACTTAATTTATTTAAATATTCAAGTTTAATCAAATCAAATTCATTTAAGTCAAATGCCCATTGAATGCATATAATAATTAAAAGTATTGCAGTTATATTGATTTCAAAATTGGGCATTATTTGACACACTTTGGACTTAACAGCAACAGTAGCGTCAAAGTCATGTCAGTCATCTTCAAAATTCAACAATAATTTAGTACAATTTTCAGCAAGCTACATAATCATGCTGTCATTTCAACAATCCGTCTTCATGTCTTCTCCCAACCATTGCATATTGCATTATTGTAGTATCTTCAACAAATATAGATTTGAACTTGAAAAGTCCATGATTTTTGGCTTCATTGGCTTCAACAGTCAGTCAACATTTAATCCCGGTACCTTCCACTACAGTCTGCAGTCCGAGATAACTTGATGTCTTGAAAAAAAGTCAACAAAATGTTATCATAATTAGCACGACTGAACTTTAGACCCCATGACGCATTGTACCCCAATTAAAACGGTTCTCACTGCCAAAGTCACTTACCAGGTTCACAGCAAGACTTAAGACACTTGAAAAAGCATTGGTTTGGGTAGAAAAGGCCATCTGTATCACATACGGGCTCGCCAATGAAATCGAAGCATTTTTGATCGCAGTAGTCGATGCCTTTGTCAGTGGGAGATGCCATAATGAACTCCTTTAAAGCTGCTGTCAGCAAAATAACTATGACAAAAAAGGAAAAGGCACAGCCAAGGCCCATTTTCTCCACGAGGTGCGAGGTAAGTTGAAGTTGCAGCTAGGAAATATAAAATATGACTGATGGCAAGTGCCTTCAACTCTCTTTTGAACATGCTAAGTTTGTTTTAAACAAATGAGGACTGAGTGATAATCCAACTTTATTTTGGTGGATAATCGAGGATAAATATAGTTCAGGTTTCCAAGCAGGTATTCACTCTCAGTATATCTGAGGTTCAAACAATGCATAAAATGTTCAAGTAAAATGCTAACCTAGATTGACCTTTTCAAGGTCATCTGAAAAATGTAGCATTAACACATTAAAAAATCGAATCTAAATGAAAATTTACAATAGTTAAAAATATTTCAAAATCAACGTGATTGAGGGTTGGCCTGCTGTGGGTCAATTTGCGCTTTCACTCCAGCATTTATTACAATTGATGTCCACGAGTGTTGTAGAGAGTTTAAATCATTTCCTGTCGCAGTTGAGTTTGCCCCACTGTTAGCTGCAGCACTGCCATGTGAAATAGTCCCGACTGATCCTGGAATTCCATGAGGAATCTGCTGCCCTTGAATGCCAGGAATTACACTAGGAGTCTGCTAAACTTGATTGCCAGGATTGACAGTAGGAGTCTGTTGCACTTGACTTGAGGGATTCACATGAGGAGTCTGCTGCCCTTGATTCCCAGCAAGATTCACATTATTATTTGTAACCACAATTGATGGAACTGCAGCGGGTGGATAAAACTGAGGGAAGGGCATAACGGGTGAAAACATGTAATGTCCTCCGTATAAGATATAGAGAACTAATATGGAACAGAATAGCAAAAAACTAATTGCTTCCACAATATCCCTTGAATGTTGTAAACTTTTAGTAATTAAAGTGTAAATTATGTATAAATTTTTAAATTTACAAGACCCGCAGCAGTCTCACACTGCAGTCAACTCGCAACTATTCGGATAAGTCTGGAAACCTGAGGGACAAACCGGTTGATAAACCAATATACAATACCGATCACACTCAACTTTTCTTCCATCTGGACACTGAAGAGAAGTTACAAGGTCATAAATGACATAAAAATACAACTAGCAATAGTCAAAGAAGCTAGCCCACGCATTCATGTTACTTCTTCCAAAGTAATTAGCAGATTAGGTGTAGGTTAAATCCACGAAATATCTCCCTCTGGCTCTGCAACATTCAACACATCATAAAATTTTCACCTTGAAAGCAGACTTGGACTTTAACAATGTTACTTTACGTGGATGGGCAATGTTCTCCAAATATGATGTCTCTCTCCGTCAACCCTTCAAGGTTACCAAGTCTGGACGGAGAAGGAATAAACTTAACCCCGTTGTTTGCGTTTTCCGGACCGTCCAGAATAGTCTTGGTGAAAATACGATGGATCCTGGCATGAATCCATGACCCTGAAGCAATTTAAATAAGCCCAAATGAATATAACTTCTCACAATGGAGCTCCCCTCGCGGCTACACTGGGATTTCAATGAATGTTGGGGGCCCTAGACGAGACACCAAAATGGTCGCAAAAAAGTGCACATACACACACTCTGTTCGTGCTGAAATAGAAGGATGTTGAACAGTTAAAATATTAGTGGGGAAAATTGCATAGACGCATCAAAAAGGCACTGGCTGATGTTAGGAAGCAAGTATTATTTCTTTCCTTCCATTATTATGAATTTATTTCAAAAACTCTTTAGTCGCTGGGACTTGGACAGAGTGATGCAGATTATTAATCAGTTATTGACAAGCTGTGAATGTAAGAGCGTGTGTGCATCCAAGTTTTATAGGATTTAACAGGAGATTTGCCACATGGGGGACCCTTTGGTGTTTGTCATTTTCAAAATCACGAAATGACAAACTGGCAAAGGATCCACCCTGTGGTAAGTTAAAAATCCCATGTTAAATCCCATAAGAAAATTGCCATTTTGGATACCAAAATCTTTCACATTTTCGATATTTTGAATGAGTCATGCAGCCGAATGGCTTTGACTGCAATGCACGTTAGGCATGTACTACACTTTCCTTCAACATTCCCAGCGTAGTCGCTGGGGGAGCTCCATTTGTCAGTAAAATCCATTGCACTGAATAATGCAAGATAGCACAAACTACGTTTGTTTACAAACCTGCAGATTCTATGGTGCCATTCGGCTCGACGAGTCGGTTAATAAAAAAATCTACATGTCCAACAGAGAGCGTTTTTCCAAGGAGAAGAGCATTCATGTGGTACACATCCAAAAACTTAGCATCTTCCCTGTTCAGTCTTCTTGTATCGACAGCAAAATAAAATAACGGCCCACCGGGGTCAAGAGCTGTCAAACGAGGTTCAATTTTTGAATTCTAATCTACTTCGATTGCATTAAAACTTTCAACTCACCTGTAATACGACCCAGTTGCATTCCAGTCAGTCTTCGAACCTCATAACCAACCCACCCTGCAACGTGACACCCTAACGAGTGGCCAATCACGTGGACATTGCTCAGATTAAGTTGCAGTTCTTGTTTTAGCAACCCAATTAATTGACCCATGCGTTCACCGACTGTCTGTACGTTTTCAATGACCGCAGGATACAACAGGTGGTTCCAGCCAACTGACTCAGGCAGACCAAGTTTACTCCAGTCGACCAGTATTATATTTTTACTGTCATTAATATGCCTTCTCAGGTAAGCTTTCAAAAGAAAAACAAAAAGGGAGCTTTTAAAAATAGCAGTTTTCATTACTACTGCTAAGCTGTACAGTTAGTGTACAAAAATAAGGACAACTGCTCATAACTACTGACCATGGTAATGTAGGGATACCAAATTAGCACGAAACCTAGAACATGTATCCTAGTATGCACTTTTGAAGCTTAATCTCAATTGCTTCACCCAGTGCCCTTTGCTGGTGAAAGTCTTTCATTTGACTTCCATTATTGATACGCCTGATTTTTTTGATTGGTTTTTAATTAAATTTCTAGCTGGAACTGACGTACCGAATATACATCATTCAGTGAACTCAAATTTTATCAACATTACTTTCTCCAGCCGCTCAGTTCGGCTCTGTAGCCCTCAAGAGCCTTTGGTTTTGCTAATTTTAATCAAGTCTGCTGGGACCAATCTTGAAAAAGTTCCATATTAAGGTCAATGTGGGCTAACTCCTCGTACCTGTCCAAGAACGTTCCCATAAAGTATGCAATTGTCATCGGCGTGGGTCCATTCAGAAATGATTTCACTCTTGAACTTGAAAATGAACTTAAAGCTCATGTCACTCTGGGTCCCCAGTGCTATACTTACTCTCCATATATAAAATATAAGTTTCCCTTTGCATGCAATCTTTATCATCCAGTTATAAGGACCTGCTAATATTGGCCCTTTTGGCACTGACTTGGCTTGCTCCTTCTCTCGCTTCTCTTCCCTCAAGTCTCTCTTTTACCTTGAGTCTCCTACGATGCCTGTTCTAACGCACAACTCTACCTTGTGGTCTAATTCAAGCCCGTCTCAAAGCCCTAACAAGGATCTAACCGCCCCAGTGACATAGACACTTTATTTATCCGTGTATTAATCCTAAGAAATTAAGCATAGCTCCTCTGGAGACCTCGGCATCTAACTTTGTCGTCATCCCTAAATTGGCCTTCATTTACGAGGTGGCCATCGTGCCACACTCACAACGACCATAGTGAGGAATTATGAGCCAAGGAATTTTAAGGACCAAAGTGTGTCCGTATGTTTGTAAACTCACTGTAGCTTTTAGTTGATTTTTGTAGTCAAACATAATTATAGCTCACCGTTCGTTATATTTTGGGGATACTCATCAAAAGGAGTTGCGACCATGCCATGAATAATCACCACCAACTTTCTCGATGCATCAAAGCTGAGGTCTCTAAAAGCGCTGAAGTCATCAGAGCTTATCTCCTTCATCGGTTGCCTGTTATATAATTAATCAAAAGTTTGAGTTCACGGTGTTCAGATTGGCATATTTTTGTTTAGAATATTGTGTTGGACAATAGAATAGGTGACACTTACTCGGGGTGCGAATAAACAAGAAACTTTATGCCCGCAGGGTCTGTCGTCACGGCTCCGTCAATTAAATCTTTATATTGACTCTCTTTGCTTACATTTTTACCCATCTTGAAACTGTTTAGTCACGATGTTAAACCAAAAAAGTTTCAAATTCTAACAGGTTTGCTGACCGATGGGTGAAAAGAGATTCCAAACTTTTAGTGGAGCTCCTGCTCAGGCAAGATGTAAAATTCAAGTGAGCTACTTCTGTAGTAGTTTTTGAAATTACTGACTCGGTCTTACTGTGACATGAATGTATTTTATTTTATCAGCATACGGGTCCCTATAGAAAATGTGTGTTCTCGAGACATCACAGAATAAGCTTAAAAACTTACATACGATTGTAATATCTAAATGTGGATATATTACGTCTAAGCAGCCCAGACTAGTAGCATTTGATTCATTAAGGCCCAGTTAGGAGTCTTCTAAATGCATTGGCATTTTAACTGAGCTGGCAGGGGATTCCCCTTGACGAAGACTTGACAGGAGCAATTATATGTGCACTTGTGTCATATGACACAATGGGACATTCGGTCTATTATTGAACACTACCTTTGTTAGCAGTTTCTAACTTACTTCAATGATGTTTTAATGCTCCACGTTAATCCATCAGGATTATTATCAGCTTTAAAGCGACTTAATAGCTACTGGGAAGGCTGGGAAAGCCGAAAAAGTTTCTACTTTTCCCGTACGTTAAACCATTAGCTACATAATAATTATTAAAGCTGCAGTAACAATACTTTTATAGCAAAGATGTAGGTGCATGAGGTTTATAAATAGCCCAATTAGAACTTATTTTACTAATCTGATAACGTGAATAAAAGTCATCGGTCCTATAGCAACTAACATGGGGTTTTCCCAAGTCCTTTCTAAATGCTTGTGCTAAATACTAAGGTCGCTGTTCTCTTCAGAGTGGACTAAGTATTTACTGGACAGTTAAACCCAAGCTGTCTTCCAGTTCGGAACAAATTTTATGTTTCAGGTGAATTTATGAGAAATATTTTAAACAAAAACGTCATATACTTTAAGTCTTTTTTGTGAACATCTGTAGCGCCATCTATCATATAATTTTAATGCGACCGTCTGTCATATAGTTTTAATGCGACCGTCTGTCATATAGTTTAATAATTATCGCTATCATTGAGATAAACATGAACACCGTAGAGGGGTCACTCCCAAGTACTGTCATCGGGAAATCCAACAATCCCAATGATATAGAATTTCTGCTGTTTTCGGACCCAAGGTAAAGTGAACGAACTCCAGCACTCTTTAACTTTTGATGTCATCTTGCAGCATAAAAATCTGGCATGATCTTCATTTAATACCTTTGCCTACAACATTCGTAGCAACAAAAATGAGTGCTCGACGTTGGTCATGAATGAAATGGGGTCCCTACCGCAGCCGCCTTCTGACTATATCAAGACAACAAAGGTTCTAATCCCTGGCCTTGGCTCACATGCTCTCAGTGACTTTCCTCAGGATGTCAAAGATGGTGAGCCCTTTATTATTGACGTTTAATTTTATAGTTTGTGTATTGTGTAGTACATACCATGTTGCTTTAAATTTTCAGCTTACTTAGAAAACCCAGAGGGTTCTTATGTCTTTATTGTAAATTGGGGCAGGCTGGCCAGCCCGAGCTGGATTCCCTGCAGCGAGTCAATATGTATGGAAACTGTTGACAGACGTGTTGGAGATTTATTGACTTGGCTAATACATTCAACGAGATTAAATCCTCTCTCAACCTCCACCTTGCGGGACATTCTACAGGGTGTCATATCGCTGGACTGGTAGTGACGATTATGACTGGTTCAGGGAGGAACTGGGGAAGAATTTCTGGTTAGCATGCGATCAGAAAATGTTGCTGTACTAATAATAATAAATACTACGTAATGTACTGAGATGGTTTATTATAATAAACACTCCGTGCATTGTCTCCCCTTTTAGTTCTTGTTCAACTCTGAAGTCATTTAATCTTAGCCAAAAGTGGTCGTATGGAAGGCATCAGTGATGGTGAAGGACGTGAAGGCTCTCTTTAGCCTGAGAGTTTTCATTTTGTCGAGCCTTACACTTTAGCTCACAGAAAATAGCTTGGGTCCCTTCTCTGGCATAATTACGAAGCCACTTCGGAAATGATCCGGTTCAAACTGGACACAGGAGCCCCTTGATTTTCTTGGAATTAGAGTCTATATTCAAACAACCCATTTATAGACTGTCCTAATGACTTACAGGCCGATTTTCGGCTAGCAGAGGAAAATTTTAGAGTTTTGCTCCATTGGAAATGTGTTCCGTCTGGCATGTGGCTTGCACTCCGTAACTGAACTATTCTCTTCACTCTGCTACGCAAACCCGTCTCATAGGTATCTGATTAGGCTCTTCAAGTATTGAATTTTTTAGGAGAGCAATTTGACGAAGGAATCCGTTTTGTAGGAAAATGGGGACCAGCTTATCAATTGATAAATTCGACTGCTGCATTCCCATTCTCGAACCGAATCCAGTAAAAAAAACCCAAGCGCTTTGCCTCAGTATTCCTCTGGTAAGAAGCCTAATCATGAAGTTGCATATTAAATTTTGTGCAGTGAATTAATTTGATTGTACTGAATTACAGGTTCTACGAAAAATTTTACAAGATTTGTCAAATAACGAACTCATTGAACTCTCCCTGGTGAGCAAACAATGGCACACTGAGGCTCGAAGTTTGTTGGAAAATCGGGGGAGCTTGATTGCGAATCTCAACCCTTACACACCACGTACGGTGACTACCTTTACGCGGCCACGCAACGATCTCGCTGCCCTGGCATCAGATTTGCGAAGAATGAATGCTGCACTGACGTCACTCAGCGGCATTAGCGTGAAATTAGGATTTGTCAAATGTTTTGACGGATCTAACATGTCACTTGGGAAACTGGATCCTACTTATGATGTAATTCTTGATCGGATAAAATGGAGAAAGCTATCAGTCACAATAGGTCCATACTGGCGGCATGAAAGGAACTGCCAAGCACTTCAATTGGTAAAGAAAATTTTGGAGGACAAATGTGAAGATCTCGAGGAAATTGCACTCAAGGCCAAGGCGGAACCATATTTGGGGGAACACCTCTTTCAAGAGTTTTTTCAACACAAAAGCTTTCCACGCCTAAAAATCTTAACAATCGGATGTTGGCTGCGGGGATTTGAGCTCAACTCTGTCAAGATATTGGTTTCTCGTGCGCCAAACCTTGAAAAATTGTACGCTTGTGCCGCAGTCCTGCTGGAAAATGTACTGGAAGGAAGCTCAGCAGTTATTGTGCCCACTTGCGAATTCAACCCATTTCGCGAGTTCTCTCCATGTTTGCTGAATGCAATCAGAATTGACAGTCTATGGTTGATGGGCAGCGGCTGGAACTTGAAAATGGAGGACATGCAGAAATTCAATGAGATTATGCCAGTGTTACTACGAAATTCTTGGAACACCATGACGAGTGTGCGAATGGACTTATATTTTGCTTTGCATGTTCTGAACTCTGGAATCTCTTTTGTAAATATGAGGGATTTAACGCTTGTCATCCATGACAATTTCTATAGTGTCTCTCAGCCAGTCGTATTAGACTATGTCAAGTCTATAGATATTAGTCATATTTTTCCAAACGTCTCTACAGTTAATATCACTCTGAGCTACTCCTACGATATTTCGGCAGATGAAATTGCTGAATTTCCCGAGCAAGGAAGTACCGTTTTGGGGGAACCCAAGACCGATAAAGCTGTAAACATTAAGCACCTGGTTTTTGATGGCTACGCTGGACATGATAAAATCAAGTTTCTTGCTCAAATGTTTCCGAATATCCAAACTCTTGAAGTGTTGTTAACTCGTGATTCATTCACGAGTTGTGAAGCCATGTCATACGGACTTATTTGGGAGCATTGCTGGCCGCATTTGAAGAAACTTAAAGTTGATATACGAGTAAATTATGTAGAGAACCTGGACAGTATCTTTTGTGGGATACATCCTGAAGAAGTTGCTGAGCTGAGAGAAAAGAACCATAAGTATCTCAAGGCTGTCAATATTGTACCAGTAATGCCCGCCATTACCTGCATGAAGGGTAAGTGATGCTGACAAAAATGTAGGCACACGCCTACTCGATTATAAAGGATGAATAGTATATAACTTGTGTGGTTTATTCTAGAACTCAGGACATTGGATCTAAGATTACTCTACTTTGAACCACCTGAATGGCCGATGATGCTGTCCAAAGTTACACATTTGATTGCCTTCAAGAGATGTCCCTTCCTCTCTGTAACTCTGCGATGATATAGACATGAGACATGGATCCCATTTCCTGAATCCGCCACAACTCAATTGAATAATATTACTCAAGCAGTTGTCATGAACATCTGGCTCAGAGTTCATTAACTTGAATTACTTAATTGATTTAAATATTTACGTTTAATCAAATCATTCCATTTAAGTCAAATGCCCACTGAATGCAGTTAATAATTAAAAGTCTATTACAGTTATATTGATTTACAATTGGGCATTATTTGACACGCTTTGGACTTAACAGCAACAGTAGCGTCAAAGTCATGTCAGTCATCTTCAAAATTCAACAATACTTTGGTACAATTTTCAGCAAGCTACATTATCGTGCTCCCGTTTCTACAATTTTTCTTCATGTCTTCTCCCAACCATTGCATTATTGTAGTAAATTCAACAAATAGATTTGAACTTGAAAAGTTCTTTTTGTCTTCATTGGCTTCAACCTTCTTGAGTCTGTCTTCAGTCTTGATATTCAACATTTAATCCCGGTACCTTCCACTACAGTCTGCAGTCCGAGATAACTTGAGGTCTTGACAGAAAGTCAACAAAATTATCATAATTATCACGACTGTACTTTAGACCCCGTAATGCATTGTACCCCAATCAAAAACAAATGAGTCTCAATGCCAAAGACACTTACCAGGTTCACAGCAAGACTTAAGACACTTGAAAAAGCATTGGTTTGGGTAGAAAAGGCCATCTGTATCACACACGGGTTCGCCAATGAAATCCAAGCATTTTTGATCGCATTAGTAGATGCCTTTGTCAGTGGGAGATGCCATAGTAAACTCCTTTAAGGCAGCTGTCGACAAAATAATTATGAGGACAAAGGAAAAGGCACAGCCAAGGCCCATTTTCTCCACGAGCTGCGGGGTAAGGTGAAGTTGCAGCTAGGAAAAGTAAAATATGACTGATGGCAAAGTGGCTTCAACTCTCTTTTGAACATGCTAAATTTGTTTTAAACAAGTGAGGGCTCAGCGATAATCCAACTTTATTTTGGTCATGGTCATGGTATATAAGTAGTATTAGTAGGATAAATATAGTAACTAAACTGTCAAGTTTCCAAACAGGTACTCACTGTCAGGTATATACATCCAAGGTTCAGACAAAATAAATAAAATGTTCAAGCTAACCTAGATTGACCTTTTCAAGGTCTCGACAATGTGAAGTAGCATTAACACATTAAAAAATCGGCTCTAAATGTAAGTTTATTAAAGTTAAAAATATTACAAAATCAACGTGAAAGGAGATTGGCTTGCTGCGGGTTAACTTGCGCGTTCGATCCAGCATTTACTACCGTTGATGTCCAAGAGTGTTGTAGAGAATTCAAATCATTTCCTGTCGCAGTTGAGTTTGCCCCACTGTTGGCTGCAGCACTACCATGTGAAATAGTCCCGACTGATCCTGGAATTCCATTAGGAACCTGCTGCCCTTGAATGCCAGGAATTACATTAGCAGTCTGCTGAAATTGACTGCCAGGATTTACATTAGGAGTCTGTTGCACTTGACTGGCGGGATTCACATGAGGAGTCTGCTGCCCTTGATTGACAGTAGGATTCACATTATTTGCAATCACAACTGATGGAATTGCAGCGGGTGGATAAAACTGAGGAAAGGGCATGATGGGTGAAAACATGCAAGGTCCTCCGTACAAGATGTAGAGAACTAAATGGAACAGAATAACAAAAAATTACACAAATTCCTTCGAATGCTGTAAACTTTTAGTACAAGTGTAACTTATGTACAAATTTTAAAACTTACAAGCCCCGCAGCAGTCTCGCACTGTATACAGTACGCAGCTATTCGGATAAGTCTGGAAATCTGAGCCACAAACCGGTTGATAAACCAATATACAATACCGATCACACTCAACTTGTCTTCCATCTGGACACTGAAGAGCAGTGGCAATGTCATAAATTACAACAAAATACAACAAGCTAATCAAAGAAGCTGGATTCCTCATATTGTCCCAATTAAGAATTCTAACTCTGAAATGAAAAACTGCAGGGTAGACTTGTTCCTTTGAGTGCAGCACAGTAAATGACACAGTCCTGCCCATTATTGTTAACTTCGGTTCATTTCAACTGTTTTGGGCGACAGGTGGAAGTACAAAAAGGTCGAGAGTCCAAATTAAAAACCCCTTCGTTTAGTAGGGAATTTCCTAGAATTTTCACCATGACGGTGAGGGTTTTAAGTACCCACGCACTACTGCTATTATTAAAAATGTTCGGGGCGTGTTGAAAGGTTTCATTTTAAAAAGTAATTTCATTACAGCCTTGCTCTTTTTGTGCACTAAGAAACTATTAGCAACCTTTGGTTAGGCTAACTGCCTAGCATTATGTGTCAACTTGTTGCTTGTAAAGCGAAAAATCCAATTTATTTAATGCGTTCATTATGGCGGTGTATATGTTTTGGATTATCCGGCTCATAGCTCTTGGTTTTTGGTTAGCTGTCATTCACAAACTCAAGGCTGTAGACAGCACCATGCTTGCAAGAGCAATGAACTTAAGCATAAATTTTGCATTAATTTCAAGGACACTAGAATAGCACTTGGCCGAGAAATTGAGTATAGCAGCAGTATGAACAATATCACATTTCATTTCATGTCAATAGAAATAAGTAGAATGTCACTTGCAAATGCTAGAAACTTTGTTCAAGTTGACAACATGTTACATAAATAGCAAACGTTTAGTACAAATTGCGCCTTCTTGGGTAATTTATTCACAGGCTCAAACTCATCATTATAAATTCAAATGACATGGAAACTGGGCCAGCTATTGGCCAACTTGTGTGCTCACTCCAGCATTAGCTGACGTTGATGTCCCAGAGTGTTGAGAAACTGGATCATTTCCTCCAGTCGCATTTGCCCCACTGACTGCCGCAGCCCCGCCATGTGAAACAGTCCCACCCGTACCCAAGATTGGCATAGGAATCTGCTGCACTAGCTTGTCAGCATTCGGATTAGCTTCGACTGAAGAAACTATTAACAAAGTCTGAGGGAACGGCACGAGGACTGGAGGGATACCGAATGGCTTACACCGTCCTTCGTACAAGATGAAGATGTCTACAAGAAGGACAGTGACAAATTAGCTAATTAACCAAACTTTAAATTGTTTGCACCTGTCCTCACACAAGTCAAATAAGAAACTTTTTATTAGCACTAAATGCTTTACTTACACATCCTGCAGCAGTCTCGTACTGTATACAGTACACAACTGTTCGGGTAAGTCTGGAGATCTGAGCCACAAACCGGTCGATAAATGTAGGGACAGGCACGATCGCACTTTACTTGTCTTCCGTCTGGACACTCGAGTGCATTGGCAACGTCATAAATGGTCCAAAAGGCGAACAAGGTAGCCAAAGTAATTGGAATATTCTTCATGGTGTCACAGTTAAAATTGTCAAACTATTAAAAAGAGAAGCCTTTCTTATGCTTGTGCACTATTGTCACTTGCAGTGCAGTTTGCCAAATGAAGCACTGCTGCTGCCTTCAAATTGATTCATTTGGTGGATTCTAGGTTACGAATTGAAGTTTATAAAGGTCATAATATAAATAATCTTCTTCCCAGTTGAGATTTCCTAGAATTCACAAGGTCGCGTGGAAGAGTTTGAGGGCATCTAAATATTCTTAATATTTAATTTTCAATTGAAAATCATGGGCACGAGTTCATGGATTAAGAATGACCTGAGGCGCAATTAAAATTAAATTAAAAAAAAATAAAAATTATAAGTCCCTCGGGGACGGTCTTAGGTGGGTCTTGTGATGCGTACTAAACTTGATGACCTGCTCAGGTATGACTAAGGAGTTGTTACACACAATAAGTCGTTGCGAAGAATAGAACGGAGCATTTGCTCGGCATGAAACGCTTCATTTAATTATTAATTAAATACTTTATTCAATAAAACTGCAACAAGTTGTAGCTGTCAACTGTCAACACAATACTATTGTAGCGAAGACGTAAGTGCATGAGGTCGCCCCGAAACTTTGTTTGACTCCAAGACCAAATTGCATTTTTGTAGCCAATCTTAACGGGAATGGAATGAACTAATAATGGTAAGGACATTCTATTAGTCCACTCAAGTGTTTTGACACACACGAGCTGCTTTCCAATTCACTGTAATGAAAAGCAAGCTCCGAATTGCTGCAAATAGAATATAACTTGAACAAATTTTGTATAATTATGATGGCAGAGACTTTTTTAGTCTTACTCACAGTGCTAAATGAAAGGACAGATTTCTCACTATAGAGCAATATCCTGTGACACTGTCCAATTTGCAATTGAAATGCTTTGCAAATGTCACCAAGAATAATTATTCTCCATTCATTTGCATTTATGCAAATGTAAAACATTTTGGCATGTTACCTCCTATACCCTCCAGTGTATATGAATGTCTACTACCAAGATTTACGAGCAGGATCATCCAAACAGATGCTCCTCCAAATGTGATACATGACCAAAGTTCTAAAAAATCAGCCGACTTTCCCTTTGCAATGTTTTCTAATACGAGAGACATGAGGTAGCTTATTGCTTTACAAATAATGGAATAATTACGGGATATCGTCAGACGATCCATAAACATGGCCAGTTATCTTCACATTTCTGTTGGCCTTCTTCGGGTCTTCCAAGATTCTCTGTGCGAAAATATGATGGATCCTTGCATGGCTGCATGTGCCTGAAGTACTCCACCATTAACAAAGAAATCAACATCTCCAGCAGACAGCATTGTCCCTTTTTGCAGAGCGTTGGTGTGGTAAGCGTCGACAAAAGCAGCGTCATCCTTGTCAAGTCTTCTTGCAGTTAAGTTAAAATAGAACAAAGGTCCAGCGGAGTCAATAGCTGGCAGAGAATTTAGCTTTTTAATTAACAGCTACTTGAAAACCATGGCTCATAGAACAAGAGATCTTATTCTGTAATACTTAAATAAGTATTACACAATTGTGTAAAACCATGTGAACTTTCGTACCTGAAATTCGAGCCAGTTGTTTTCCAGCGGACTTGACAGTATGACCTGCCCACCCTGCGACATGAGACCCCAAAGAGTATCCTGGTCAGCAAAAAGCAGTTTAATTGCTGCTTACTCTTGTGGGTGGTTGCTTGGAGAATGAGATAGCCTTTCAGTAATTTGAGGCGAAAAGTTTGTTTGAATGCCAGTAAGATACCAATTCATTCCACTTTATCATTACAGTAGGGGGAATGGAGAAAGCTTTTTTATGCTAGCGAGTGTGACGAAAAATATCGTCTGTATTTATTACATTTTGGCAGTTGCAAAATGATAGGATGCTGGAAAATCTGCTCTGAAGATCGATCATACCCTCCGGTGGTGCAGTTTTGTTACCTAACGAGGTGGAAATAGCTGGATGAAACGAATCAAACTGAATGCATGATTGAAAGTCACATTGACATCAGCAATTGTGGTTGAGTGCTAACACACTGTTTGACTGTCACTTCCTGACCGACTGTGATTTTCAATCACGTCGGATTTGGACGTAACATGAAACGAAAATTTGCTATTTTTCACTGCATATGATAAGTTAGAAAATAGATGATTCGTGTTCAGGGTCTTGAGAAATCGACAGTGACAAGTAAACGCAAGGGTAATAACTCGTTGGTAAGTGCAGATGCCAAAAACGTGGCCAGCAGAATAGCCAAGCCTGTGGAACTGCTGGGTACAATAAGTGTAGTTCCAGGCACCTGCTTCTGCTAGTCCCAATTTACTCCAGTCAGCAACAATCAAATTTTTGCCTGTGGAGCAACAAACGTAATGAACCACTTGTTCACGTGCATAATGGCCCATAGCAAGAGGAGTGTTATTATGACCTGACCAGCAGAGAATTCAGATCCCAATTCCTCACATACTGGCAGTGTAAAGGAAAAAACTCTCCTGTATTTAATTGATAGTGTTCATATCACATCATATTCAACTCCCAAGGTCAATAAAATTGGGACTTGTTGAAAGAGCCGACAAAAGTCACATTGTTTAAATTATCTAATAGTAATCCACCTCGTGATTTTTCAACAGCATACTCTCATGAAGCCACAATAACAGATATTTATTGGTGAAGCAAATTATTAAAGAGCTGCATTGCTGAAGTAGCTCCACAGGCTCAAACATCTATTATATCACTTGCTAGCACGCGAGCA
>JAQIWI010001632.1:0-15454 GCA_034698825.1 Deuterosminthurus bicinctus
TGGTGCAGGAGAACCGTTTAGCTTGCACTTAAGCGAAATGACTGAAATAGTTTGTAGCTAAACTGTCAAATCAGTAGTGATATGCCATCTCATCTAAATAATGAGTTAAAATAATAGCAACCTTCACCATGCTCCATTTATTCCTATTTGTTTCCTGCATAGAACTTTCTATCAAGTGAGACATTCTTGAGACTGAAAAACCGACTATGTGGCCAATAGAAATTTATCTGGATTAGTCGCTCCTCACAATATAGTCACAGCTTATGGATAGGTTTTTGTTGTACATTTTTATCATCCTCACACGCAACATTACTGTTGACAACAATAAACCTGTAACAATTGAGAGTCTCGATGAGTTAAACAGCAAGAGGGGAAATAAGAAATTAGTATGAGAGTATGGCTATATAGATGAATATACACTGGCTGTGAAACCAATCACTGTGGTTTTCCGTGCCGTTGATCTTCCTTCACAGCATTTCGCCCGGTAAACATTGTGTGTAATGAGATGAAAGCATGTAGTGCTGTTGACTAGCACATTCCGTGAAAAGCAAATTACTTCGCCACGATGCAGATGACTTAAGGCATAGGAAGACGTCGTCTGATGAATGAAACAAGGAAGAAATCCTGTACACCACTTATTGATGACATCTTTTTTACGCTTAAATTATTTTTCTTCCTGAGACTCCTCAGGTGAAACTTTTCCCCTAAAAGATATAAAAAGACCCTTTTGACGTTCAAGTAGCATCAGTTCACATCTCTCTGTCAGAGGAGACAAAACAGAATAAAATATCAGTGAGTGTTGTTGTTATTCAGTTTTTCCTCCACTGTAATATATTCTCTCTGCAGATTGATGCCTACAATCTGGATTTTTTCGGGGCTGGTGGAATCATAAGTAGAATTGAGTTTTCCTTGTGCAACACCCGAGTGAGTGGCAAGGATGCCAACCATCCGAAGTACCCTCTGGACACTATTCGCGTCAGCGCTTCTGTGCTTCCTATTAAGTGCAGATCTAGTCGCTACACAGTTGGTTCAAAGGAATCAGGAGGGCATCATCAGCCCTGCCGACGATAATGTATCCACGACTGGACCTATTTTGACGTCAAGTGACGACGGTGCGACATATGAGGACAATGACACAATTTCTAGTAGAGTTGATACGAATAGCGACGAGGGAAACGGCGAGAGCGCTAACGACGACGATGACTCTGAACGTGACGAAGATTCCTACAGAAATTATGACGAAAGTGACGAGAACGAGGGTAGTGGTAGTGACGACTATTATGAAGAAGACCGAGACAATAATAGTCAGGACACTGAAGAGGCAGCCAATAATATTGTCACTCTTCAAGATCTGTTAGGCCCAAAATCCCGAAACTTTACGTTGGACCAGGGTGAAAATTTGACTACAGCAGACTCCAATGTCGTGCAGGCCAAAGTTGTTTATTCGGAGGTGGATCTGGATACAGCCGCTACGGGTTATGGCGGGTGAGTTAGAGCTCAATGAATTGAAATTCCGCAAGTTTTTATCACTTTCCCTTTTTGTAGCCATGGGCATAGTAAAGGAGGGAAGCATCAATCTGGTCACCATTCCAATCACGGTCACAAAGGCCAAAAAGGCTATCATGGGTAAGACATTTTGATGTTGTTATTGTTGTTGCTTAAAAATGCGCTTCCTACTTATATTCTATAACTATTTCCGATAGATATCATGGATACAAGAAAGGTAGTCGAGGACACAACAAAAAAGATCAACACAAGGTAAGTAATTCCTGACAGCCACGATAAAGAAGGTAGTGTTTGTAATGTGTACTAATAAACTCCGTTTCTTTCAGGGTGAGTATAACGAGGCAATTTGCCTTCAACTGGCAAATTAGACGGTAACATGTAGCACTACAATGTTTTTGTCGCATATTTCTTCCTCTCTGGTAGCATTATGTTATCGAGTGTCGTTTCAGGACATTTTTGGAGTATAATAAATGTCATTCATGTCAGGACTGATACCTTAACTTGTTTACACCTGTAGGTCATTATGGCTCTCACGGTGGTAAATCCAATGGTTACAAGGTAATTTTCCGCGAGCTATCGACATATAGTTGTATATGTTTGCATTATATTTTACTTGCATCATCCTACGGAATTGGTACATTTAAACTTTAGAAAGGAGGAAAGCACTATGGAGGGAAGCAACACGGCAGCAAAGGACAAAAGCATGCGAGCTATGGGAAGAAAGGAGGTAAGTAACGGCAGAGTGTCACTGCAGCCAAGCAACGTTTGCATTGCATACTAATGTCATGACGATTTGAGAAATATCTGAAATTTCAATTACTTCTCTCAGGGCATAAGAAGGGTCACTCAACGAAAGGGTTCCATAATACATACCACAAGGTAATTTTTAAGATAGAAGAACACCGTCGTAAGAGTTGTCAAAGCACTGATTTGTTCTTGTTAACATGTAGGATGAGTACAGTAAAAAGAAGAAGTTCTACGACGATTACCACTCAGGAGGACACCACTCAAAATATGGCTCCCATGGAAAACATCACAAGGATCATGGAGGCAAGAAATACCATGGCAAGCACCACAATGGTCACTGGCAAGAGAAGCATCATGGAAACAAAGGACATTACAAGAAGGTATCAACTATGGGCATTTGAAATTGAATATAGAAAAGATTTTCAACTCTTTGCTTATTCGTAGGGACATCACGACTCCAAGCACCAAGGTCACCATGGGAAACATGGAGAGGTAAAAAATTAGAACTCTGAAATCTTCATTGCGTTAATGAATTAGATTGCTAAAATTAGAAATGTATTTTCCACAGAAAGGGCATCATGGATATCATTCCTCACATGGAAGAAAAGGTAAAGTAAAGACAAAGCTGCAGATATTGAGGTGACTCTCTAGGCGTCTGAGTTTAACGCTACAGCAGCAGCACTCAATTATGACGGCGGGCTCTAATTTGGCTCTAGCTCGTTATTCCAAATGAGTTATGAATTCGTGGATGGGCATGCTTATGATGAAAATGAATTTAGCCAATGATTTCATAATCAATCACGCATGAAATGACCTATCTTGGTCTATGAAGCATGGCGCAAGTGAGAATAAATGTAAATTTGCTCATTGCAATTAAAATATTATTTCAGGAGGCCATCACTCCAAGAAGTCTCACGGAGGTAAGTCAGCAACTGAGTAGATTTTCATCACGCACATTTAAGTTATGATATTAGAGATCCTTTGCAAATTTAATTAGTTATTCGTGGGTGACCTTAGTTTGCCTGGTAGTATGCTTTACTATATCGTCACCGCAAAACAACTAGTAGTCAGCGTTCACAGTACTTCTCCTCGACCGTTCCTCTTTAGATTAATATGTCCCGTAAAATCTAATTGCTTCATTCCCTTGTGTCTTGTTGGGCACAACCAAGTCGCACCAAATTCTATGTATGTTGCTCCAGTAATAAGTTCATTAGTAGTGACTGCACATGCACTGATACCTTAATATTTCACATGCTACAGGCCGTGGTGGTGGAGGTCACGGGGGAGGCCACAAAGGTATGTCGTTCAAGATATACTAAATGAAAACTGGGAAAATTTCTCCGTGCTTCATTCTTCTGACTTCACTACAAATTCAAGCGACGATGAGTCGTATGGTAACCGTTGCTTTAATATATCTCAAATGTTTCATTTTCAGGATATGGAGGCGGTGGTGGCGGCGGCGGTGGCTACGGGCACAAAGGTACGAACAAAAATATCCACCTTAGATAGATGCTTACACTAGGAGCAATTCTCAGTTTTTTAACTGGTACAAGAGTCTAACAATCATATTACTCTCTTGTAGGATATGGAGGCGGTGGAGGAGGTCACCACAAAGGTAACAGAGGCTACTGATTTTGGACCCAGGAGCCATCAAGAAAGAATATAAATGACTTCTGTGTATGTCTACTTGCGCTTAATGTTCATTTGAAACAGGCTATGGCGGCGGCGGCGGTGGTGGTGGTGGAGGATATGGTGGGTACTAAACTCGACTTCCTGCGCATTGGGTTCAATGCTAACGTACCTACTGACGAGAGAGGGATCACGAAGAGAATTTCCACTTACTTACTGGGGCGTCTCAACAGCTTTTCAGATTTTCAAATAACCATATCTGTTATAATTTTATCCGTACACAAGCGAACGTGAAAGCAGTTTTAATTGGAATGAAATGGAATTTTGGAAATTGTTCAATACATCATACATATATGTCAGGAAATTAATGATCTTTTTGTTTAAAACATTTTCTCTCTGTGTATTTGTTGCGAAAGGGTCGAAATAGATTGCCAACGATTGGTCATTCTTGAGCCATTATCAGTAGTTGTGGTATCATTTTCCTCGTGTTTTAATATAACGAATAAAAATCTTTAGAAACATTACCTTGCTGTTTTCCACTCTCTATGGCATTCATACAACAACCACAAGGAAGACGACTTGTTCTACCGTTTCCAGACATATTTCCCTTTTAAGCTCATGTTATACTGTTGAATGATGAACGTGCTGAATACGGATGTGCGATGATCTCACTCTAGCAAATCACTCATGCTCTGAAAGTAGGATGGATGGTGCGACGGAGCGTCATATCATCTCAATTATGTCACAGCGCTTAATTTCACGCCCAAATGGATATTTATTTGCATGATGCACCCGTTCAATCAGAAATGCACCGCTGACTTAATGAGCCCCATGACTTCAGATTATAGAAACACAAAGCGAAAAGGATGACATGAATTGCTATAATTTTACCAGTCGGGAGCATGGAGTCATAAAGGGCAAGTATTTTGCAATAGTTCTCTTCCATACTACTCTTACTCTCATCGCTTTACTGATCTAGAGGAATTTTAATATTACGTATCAGCATTATTGGCATAAATTTCATAGCTATCTTGTTATCTATATAGTTACCAAATTTTCCCAACTATTCTACGCAATCAACTCATACAGTACTTTTAGACTATGATGCATCACTCCCTAATAATTAAAATCTCTTGTGGAGTGAGAGTGCATAATGCGAATTCATTCTAACAGTGGATTTCTCATCTGACTAACTGACAATAATTCGGCTGGGGAGAGGAGAGTGTGTAACCGTGCTGAAAGAGTGCTTGAAAGCACATGAACTGCGGGAGCATCTCGTAGGTTGTGGAGCTCTCAGGATGCTCAGTATGTTTCATGTGCAGGAATATTGTTTCCATCTCCCCAACGAAGCAAGTGGAATAAGTCAATATGATCAGGAGTACGAAGTCGAGGCCGTGGCTTGCTTAAGCCACGACACAACACACATCATCTCATCTTGGCTTGTGGGCTGTCTCAATTATTGCTTCCTTTCACTTTAAGATCAGTCAGAGGAACATTTCGCATGTGATCGTTCAAGCGTACACAGGCGCACCTGTTCTGCTCCAAACTTCACGTGCATTTATTACGCCCAACGTGTTTATTTTTCATGCTTCTCTCCGATTGTTTGCTTGTCAGTTATATTTCCTTACCACTTGCGGCAGGATAGCAGCGTTTAATTTGTACACGGAAATCAAATTTCAAGTAGGAGTGTAAATTGCAAGTGCGTGTTAAATGAATCTGTGGGCTATGACATTATTATAGCCAAGACAACAAAGTGAAGTGAAACTGCTTGTGGTTATATTTAGAGTGTGTGTGCGTGTGTATGTGGCTGTCATTGAATGTTTGCAACGTCATTGTATTCTTGTTTATATCGCTATCAGCGGGCTCCTCTGTGCGATGAATGGAGGATATCTTACCAAAAATATTGCAAGAAACTGAATGGGAACATTTCTACCAGCCGAATTCGTTTTTTCAGTGCCGGGAGCATAGGGAGAAGTTTGGCAGTGATTCCTACGGAAGAAGCTGGACGTATTTTTGACGCACAAACTTTTCATAATAATTGGTTTCTCAGCGGGTTTGTGATATAGTAAGTGCTGAGACTTTTTTTTAGAATGCACTGAGAAGATTATGTGCTGAAGCATATAGATGTAAAACGATGTAGTAGAAAGAAAAAAAACTTTGATAGAAACTCCAAAACTGTCTTCTTAACTTGAGTTAAATAATATGATCAGTTTAGGTGTTCCTAAATCTGGCCGAAATACTCAAAGATAGCAATCGCAATGTAATTTAGTTAGTTGTGTGCACGTCCAAAATCCCAATAAGTCGTGCACAGGTGTGCCTGCAAGATTCACAAGCTTGTGCAAGAGATAGTGATAGGGGTGTGATAAGATTGGTGTAACAGGTTTTTTACCCTTCTGGTCAAGGGAAGTCCCTGAATTCATATTTGGACGTGACATCTGTGACTCTTTTCCATGAAATGGGACACAAATCTCTGGACAATCCAAATTTAAATGTGCGCACTGGATTCCTCACACAAAAATTCATAGGACTGGATGTTCAGAGATATTCCCAAACATTCAAACAAGCAGAAAATGTGAGGCTGAGACAAGAGACGCTGTATGCGTAAGCTGTCATGTTTGTACTTCGCCATCCTTCATCCATACAAGCGTAGCTTAACATGAGCTACGAAGGTTCTCCTGTCTTGCCTGCAAATAGTCATGGCAAGGTGCAGTGATGTGACAGCAGCACGCACACAAATGTCGGAGGTGTAATTTGGAGGTCACTATTCGCATCTGACAGCTATGCCACTACCTACATTGGACAATGATAGAACGGGCATTAAGTCACATATTGCGTTGTATCTTGCCATTGTTGGTATTTTCAGTAACAGGCCTTCACCCTGCGTACCTTTTTTGGACTCGACATTGCCACATGCCATTTTTGTCCGGCCTCTTCCTTTCCTTCCCCTTTCTTCACATTATTTCGCTAAAGGACTCCTTCATGTATGAAGTGAGCTCTAGGACGGATTTCGCAAATTCATCTGCCCTATTTGTCATTTTAGTGAAGGTATTCATAGTGTTGTTGGACAATTCGAAAGTTCCTCTTTCCAAACTGGAAGCAATGCACACTCTTATAAAGAAGCTATGTGACGGGAAAAGACCTCATGTCATTTATGACTCACTTTTTCAATCGCCTTATTAATTTTATATAGAAACCTCTCACCACAGAATTTAGGAGCGAAATATAAGGACCCTGAGCATTGAATTTTATTTTCCTCAGCGCATAAGTGCAAATGGAGCGTACTGCTATGCATATGAGTTTTTCGTTGTATTGATTATCGTTAATGGGAATCAGACGTAAAATATCTGCTGGTGGTATGACAGAGGATGAACACAAGTTGATTACCAACATATATATTAACACATGTATTTTAAAATTACACAGGCTAACATTATGGTCGTCAGTTCATCCAGCCTTAAAGTGAGCAACAATGACAGCACGAGCATTCACAGCCTGGGTAATGATGCTACCCTTTCCATGATGGATTCAGCACGTGTAGGCCTGGACTACATTGTCGAAAATGCTGATTATGTTCAGAAACTCGCCTCAGGTATTCAAATGTTGTAGATTTTGAATAATTCATTCCTAGTGAGGGCTTGCTTGTAGAGGTCCTATGTGCATTATATTCACCTTCTTTATGCTGTAAACAAGCTTGACTTCTCACAATCTAACTTTTTGGCCAGAATTATTCAGACGACATTGTCCGCGGTGGAGGGTTCTGCAGTAACTTATTAAACTCGACTGTGTAGTATTGATATCAAAGCGGATTCAGAGTCAATGTAATGTGCACCATAATGATGTCGGAGACCTTCGATGCTTGGATTTGAGTAGCGTATGTAACGTAAGCAGAATTAGCTGTTGGTGGGAAAAGTGACATCGATTCTAAGAGGCTAAATTTGGTGCGTGACGAGGACATGGGAATGATTCAAACATTTGATACCCATTCAATTATTTGTACGTGTATGATATCGCATTGGTCCTTCTTGTTGTCTTGATGTAGATGCCAAACTTAAGGCTTTTCATATGTCAATCTGCAACAACAACTCTGTGAGAAGGCTTCCTCATTACATTGAACATGTTGGTAAAACATGTGAGACAAGTGGCAAGACGATCTTTGCTGTAACTACCACTGTGGGCTCCAAAATGGTTTACTTTCCATAAACTGGGGTGGAGGGGTCATGAAAAAGTACTAATGAAAGCATTGTTTGCATGAAACGATATTTTTGAATTGGCAGTGCCCATAAACCAACGTACTAACTATCTTTGCTCAGATCTTAGCTGGCTTTGTTACATCTGCTTGGATAAAGTTACGCAGTTCCATTTAGTATGAATCTGAAGGCGAAGTTTATAAGAAGTAAATGGGTGATATGCCATCGACCAAATTGTCTTTCACGTGCTTCCGCGGTAACTAGATTATATCTTTAACCCCGTATACTTTTCAATGAGCTTAATTGTCATACCTTACTTAATACCAATTTATCTGCGTTCTTTAAGTGCCCAACGGACACTTTAACACTCTTATTCAAATTTCTCAACTGCTTAAACTACAAAGAAACAAGTGTGCTACACCTGCTTTTCCCGATTGTACGTAATATTTCAGTGAATTATAATTATATAATAATGCATCCCATCTTTTTCAGCCTTGGAATCGAAAAATTTCGTGCTTAAGAAGCAAGTTTTTGAACTCCTATCCGCCCTCTGTGTTTACAGTTGCGAGGGCTATGGAAGAGCGCTTCAGGCGCTCGAACACTTTAAGGTAAGGCACATTTTGTCTTGTACATGGTATAGGGATACACAAGGAAGTAAAGGAGCTTCCTCGTCTCTCCTTAGAACCACTGAGTTATCTTAATTCAATGACAGGCTTCCACCATACCCTGCTACTGTAATTTGCATGGCAAAATGGTTCATGATAAAAAAAAACGTCCATCGGATTAATATCATGATGGGATGTTTTTGCTGGAAAGAAATTAATTCATAGCTTGATGGCCACTGTAGAATTTTGAAAGACCAAACTTATTGTGCTTTCAGAATGAAACTGGGGCGCGGTACCGCTTCAAGTTCGTGGTCACAGAACTTCGCACCGGACCAAGTGTGGAATACCAAACAGCAGTTTTAGCATTCATCAACTGCTTGATTTTGGCCACACCTGATATTTCCGAAAGAGTGAGAATACGATCTGAGTTCGTAGGTTTGCGGCTGTTACAAGAGCTCAACGACTTAAGGTAAAGGACGACAAGAAAGAAATTCTTATAAAGCCCCGAAGCAGAGGCGCATGCAATCAAAGTTTTTCTACTACATGCTCATCTGGCAACAATTAATTAAGTTTATTTGATGAGGCTTTACTGTTTCTACCTGCTACAGACACAAAAAGCTCGACTATCCCGACTTGACAGTGCAGCTAGATGTATTCGAGGAGCAAAAGGAGAGTGATGAAGCTCAACTTTCCCCTACTGCTTCAGGGATTGACCTGTCAAGTCCGTTGGAAGTTTTTGATGCCATCCTTAGACAAATATCGGACACACCACAAGAAGTTCCTTTCCTGTCTATCTTACAACATCTGCTCCGTATTGACCCGAAGGAGCCGATTTCCGACTTGGTCTGGGATTCCGCTGAGAGACTTGTTCACCGTGCCATTCTACTTGAATCACGCGATGATGCTCTGCGACTCCTCAAAGCTCCCAGTCATTCCAAATCCATGCACAAACTCAAAGGTATACAGGTCTTTCCTTCCTTTAATGGCTGGCCATTGCCTACTTTATTCTAATATAAATATAATCGGTCAATCGATGCCATCATTAATTACTTTTATAAAGCCATGACTCACATCTCCGTTTCAAATTCACAAAAGGTGAAGATCCTTCTGTGTACAAAGGGTTTCTATATTCCCCGTACCTCTCTCAGTCTCAACTAAACTTGATTCTCCTCTAACTTGCCGCCTATATATGGAGCTTACAAGTTTGGTGCTACCTTCATTGGCTTACACCACAAATAGGCAAGAAACTTATTAGCAAATACTTTACAGACGCGACATTTGGCGTCAAAAGTTTGTATGCATGACGCATAAAATGAGTTCCCTTCCCTGCTCGCCTACAAGGCACAAATCATGACAGCATTTGAATTTCAAGAGGAGAGGCACTGCGGATAATTTGAGCCTGAAGCCCTTAGCCCCAAAAACAGGGAAGAATAACGGCAGTGCTCCCAAGATCAGCAAGCTATATAGTGACTTATAGGAATGGCCAAATTCGACCATTCTTTGCAGATATGAAGTATTGAAACATCTCATGCGAGCTGTTTTTAGGAGGGAAATAATTTGCGATTGCCTGTCTCAACTGCGTTTATCACTTCTAAAATACTATGCCAAATTTTCTAGGGTCTAGCGGAGGAGACCGCTGTGGATGCAACTGTCATAAGTCGGATCGTAAGGGATCATTGTCGTTGAGCACAGGGGAACATTGCTCGGTTCCCAGTCCGTGCTCACCTACAATCAGCAGTCCTGGCATTTCATCACCTCCACCGCCGCCACCACCACCTCAGAATTCGACAGGTTCCCCTCCTCCTCCTCCGCCATTTTCACCTGGAGCCCCACCACCTCCTCCCCCTCCATCACAATCCTCACAGTCGAGAAGCTCACGAAATAATGAAATTAGCCAAGAAAATATTCCCAAGCTACCCCAACAAGCAATTCCACAACCCAAGTCCAAAATGAGAACTGTAAATTGGAACAAGATCCCAAGTGGAAAAATCTTTGGGAATCCAAATAATCTGTGGGCTACATTCGGCAGAAACAAGTCAAGTAGTAAAATGTCACTGGACTGGGCTGCTTTGGAAGGATTATTTTGCCTTCAAACAGAAAAAGCCAACTCTGGACCAGATGGTACAGCAAATGGTGACAATAACAAAGGTTCTGATATAGAAAGGCGCAATTTAAAGAGAGAAACTAATGAGGTGAGGATAGCAATTTGTATAGTTACTTTTGTATGAACCTGTCTGCAAATACTCACTGTTGATCTTTTTTTGCTACTCCAACAAATCCAGCTTACCTTGTTGGATGCCAAGAGAAGTTTGAACATTAACATTTTCCTCAAACAGTTCAGAAGGTATCTTTGTTTTTCTTATGTAACACTCCTTGTAGGGCTATCCTGACCTTCGACAAAAGTTCTAGCGTGTTCATATGCATATGATTAATTTCTATAGCTCCAACCAGGAAATCGTTCAGCTGATTACGTTAGGATCATCTGAGGACTTCGGCTCAGAAAGACTTCGCGGACTACTGAAAATATTGCCATCTAAAGATGAGATGGAGATGCTCAAATCAGTAACACCGAAAGATAAAGGACGCTTAGGTAATGCAGAGAAATTCCTTCTGCAGCTAATGGAGATTAAAGGCTACGCACTGCGCATTGAAGCCATGCTGCTCAAAGAGGAGCTGGAAACTTGTGTTAGCAATTTGGAATCCTCCATTCATTCCATTCTTCAGGCGTCTCAAGGTAAATCAATTTACGGTATATGTCTCTCACTCACAAGAGTGAAGTCATGACAATTTATATGAAGTGAATGCTTACTAAATTAGATCATGGCTACGCGTGGTTAGTGTTCATTATTTTTTTTCAAAAATGCATTGATATGATTACAGATGTGAAGACTTCATCAGAGCTCCAGGAGGTCATTTTCATGATCCTCGTCGCTGGCAACTTCTTGAATGCTGTATGTTTGGAAACTTGTTGGCTTTTAAATTGTATGTGTGAGCTCAATTTACAACTTATGACACAAAAAATAATTCTCTTCGTCAGGGTGGGTATGCCGGTGACGCTGCTGGAGTGAAGCTTTCATCGTTGCAGAAAATCGCGGACATTCGAGGGAACAAGCCGGGCGTCAGTTTACTGCATTTCGTGGCAATGGTGAGTCTCATGGGGCACTTTGGTGGTGAATTAGCGACTAGTTGATTCACTTCATCGATTGCTGCGCTAACTTTTTGTACATAGAAATTGTCGCATTGATTTAACTGTGAAATTGTATCCCAAACTAGCAAGCAGAATCCAGGAATCCGAAGCTCATTAAGTTTGAAAATGACATGTCAGCACTGGAGGAGGCATCCAAGTGAGTGGTAGCGGTAACCTTCTGAGAAATTTGGTTAACATTTTATAATGTCTGCACTTTATGTTGGCCATTTCCATGTTGTGTACTCTTGCAGGACAAGTGGAGAGCAGCTGAAAGGAGAAATTTTGTCTTTGAAAGCAAAAGTTAAAAATATTAGACAGCAAATTGAGAGCCCCTCAGCTCCAGAGGAAGTCGTTAGTCAATTCGCCCACTTTTTTGAGGTATGCAAGTACAATCATTTATGAGTCCACAACTCAGAGATGCTAAAATGAAATAAATGTTTACTCAAATAGGAGGCTACTGATCAAATAAATATCTTGGAGTCCTACTTGTCAAAAGTTGAAGAAGTTAGGGTGGACCTGGCGGGTTTCTTCTGTGAAGATACTCAGTCATTTAAACTGGAAGATTGCTTCAAAATCCTATTCACATTTTTAAGTAAATGGAAACAAGCAGCCGGAGACAACAATAAAAGGAAAAAACAAGAGCAAGAAGCTGAGGCAAGGAGGAAAGCTCGTGAGGAACAACTGAAAAAGCGAGTTCAGATTGGGTGGCAGAATCAGCAGCTCGGAGAGGACACCATTGAAAAAGTATGGCCACCGTTAAATGGATATTATTTCCGTTCAAATTGCATGCAATGGTGCATTTTTATTTTCAGAACAAGGCTGCTTTGAGCCCCGAGGACGAGATTTTCATCGCCTGCTCCCCTCGAATTGTCCGAAGGCGACTGGGCTCATTCTCGGATAATCAACATAGTGGTCATTCTAGTAACGACCAATTAGCTTTACCATCGCCAGGTACCTCAATCGTTTTGACTATATCATTCTGCGGCAAGTTTATTTCGTATTCATGCCAATGGAACCACTGGAAAGTTGAATAGTTTGATACGTATTGCTTACGTACACAGCGGAAATCACTGCAGATGAAGGAGGACATGAATGATTTTATTTATTCGCTTGGCTATCCTTCCTTTCTAGATACAACTCCTAATGGTTCCCTTCGCCGACGTCGAAGTCGTGTACCATCGGACGAAGATGAAACCGGGCTCATGGATTACTTACGCTCCTCCGGAGGGGACGGTAGAGAAAGAAAACTAGGCACCGAGCAATATGGCTCGTTGGACCGGTCCTGGTCACGGAAAACTCGAAGACGACCAAATTTAATGGATTTTGTAAACAATGAACGAGAGCGACCTGTATCCCCCGGATTAGTAGCAAATAATGAGCTCAAACCTAACGCTGGCAGTTCTACTACTCCAACGGACAATAATTCATCTGAAGATAAAAGCGAACATCCAACAAGGTGCTGCATGTGGTCTGAAGATACCCACAAGTTTGATTCTTATGATTCCTTGTCTCTATTCATTTAAAATTCAGGGAATGGAGGGATAGAATTGCTGCTTGGTTTGTGGATCTTGAGAGTGGAAATGGAGAGAATCAAAAGCGGCGTCCTCCCCCTCGACGATTTCAGCGTCGTTTGGGAACGGATATTCGGGGAGACCAAGGATCGAGAGGACTAGCAACTCTTCCCGAGGGGGATGTAGGTCAAGAAGAAGCTAGCAATGTATCATCTACAACTTATCAACGCGTCTACCCCGATCGAAAGCCATCGCTCAAGTTGAATACAGACATTGTGGGAACTATGGAAGCTATCGAAGGTGATAGCCGTAAAAATTTAACTCAGTTGAAGTACAACAGGAGGGTACTGACAGCCTCGTGTAACTTTTCTTTCCAGAAGTTCAAAGTCCAACGAAAGAGAAGTCCCTCTGGAGAAGACCTTCTCTCACTCTCATTGAGAAAAGTGGGGACAGCAATGTGAAGGCCGGAGAGTTTTCATTAAATGCAAATGTGAGTAGAAAATTTTGCTTGAAAAGTGTACCAGTAATCAACCAGTTATCGTTACAATATTCTGCTCTAATAGGAAAACCGACGATCTTTGATTGGAGCACTTGGATCTAAGTCAGAAGACGATAGTTTAACTCTCTACATTCCGGACGACTCTCTGTCGACGAGAAACAGTCTTAATCAACGCCGAATGTCTACAGGGAAGGTGGATAAACCTGAGAGAAGCTTGGATAAAGTTTCAGCTGGAACCAAAGAAGGGTTTGATAGATTTGCCTCCATTCGGCGATCAAGACGGTACAAGAGGGAGCCCGAGCCATCCTCCACTTTGAATTTATTAGATGACGTCAGCGTTAGCATATCTCAGCAAGCTCCTCCAAGCACCAAATTTGTCACAAAAGTTGATTTGTCCTCTGGTGCAGAAAACAACAAAGCACCAATTGTATCAACAAGCGAGGGAGGGGCGACTAAAATTGGAAAGCCTCGCTCTTTAAGAGTCCCTGTTACCAATTTGAGGCAGCGAAATGATACAAGAAGTATGAGTATGATACATCCACAACACGTCCATCTTGCACTGTCCAGTCACACCACTGAGGACGACAAAAACAAGTCAATAGGAGTAGAGTTACCTCGCTCAGCTGCCATCAAAATCACACCAGATACAACGCAAACCATCCAGTTTTCCGTTCCAACTGGAGATAATTGTACGTCGTTGAGTAGTGGGAAACTGTTTAATACTGGAAGTGGTGAGAACGATGAAGGTTTCGAAGAGTCTCAGAGCTCTTTATCAGAGACCAATAGTCAGACTGACGGATGTAATAACAGTGTAAATCGAGACATGCGAACGCGCACAAAAGCTTCAGGTGGTGGTGACAACTACACCAATTCTCTCTTCAGTACCAGAGGTAATGCAATTCCAAGGACACAGAAAGCGCAGAAAACCAGCGACAGTACCACAGTGAAGGTCATTCTTCCTGAAGGCCTTCCCAGAGGTTCCAATAATAACAAAAACAGTTCCAGATCTAGTCTTCTCAGCTCAAAAAGTTCCCTTACCAGTCAGACAACTATAAACACAGTTAGAGACTCGAACGATTCCAAGGTTAGAGGAGACTCTCAACCCACGGAAGTGATAGTCCCTTCTGCTTTTGCAAATAGCACTTCCAAGAAGTACTTAGGAGTATCTAGTACGCCGTCCTCAATTGGAACGCGAGGGGGCAGCATGTTGGGAAAAAATCTTCGCACCTCCTCGTTGAGATCTGAGAAGTCGCAACCTTCGCCACATATAAAAGGATCCTACGAGAAGCCATCTTCGAAAACATTGACGCCACGCTTACTGAGCTTCATGCGCCCCACAGCTTCAAGTTCAGCTAAAGATAAGGTTGAACCGCCCAAGCAAAAACTTGCGTCCAAAAAGTATTTGAAATGAGATTATTAAGTTCTATTCGAATATTATGTATTAAATAAATACGACTTCCATTTTGTTACATGTATAGTTAATAAACTGTTGTTAAGACACCGAAAAGAGCGTATCATATGTTAATGAGTGCCTGTCAAATATAGTTTCGTCATTACTGTTCAGGTTGATTTCTCCATTTATT
>JAQIWI010001633.1:0-15449 GCA_034698825.1 Deuterosminthurus bicinctus
TATTGATATGAATTTGCATACGAAGACATAACCAAGACTGGGTCCACATCCAGCTGCCCAATTTTCCCCAAAAATCCTACCAGAAGAATCTCCTCCACTACACTTGAAATTTTCTTCAGGGTTGGCAAACCCCACCAAAGAAATCTAAAGATTTTAAAATGAAACTAAATTATTTGCCAATTTTTTATTTCAATTTAAACCACCAACCAAATGCTGCGACGAGTTGGAATAATAATTGAGCCCAATTTGCGCCCTCGGGTGGCAAGTCCAAGTGGTAAAGAGCGCGCGCGGTGTGGATATAAATTCATTTTTGTAATCCTCGTGCATTCGAGCTTGCAGCTGACACTCATTCGTCAAGCTGTTGTTGTTTTTGTTCTCCAGAACAAGAAAATGTCCAGCTTGGTTCATAACTTGTCCAATCGGGACCACTTCTAACACTGCGTGGAGAAGCGCGGCCAATGAGCGAAAGCCAAAGTGCCTCAACAGGATTGTCCTACCGAATCTGCAAAAGTTAATTAAATTTTAACTCAATAAACCTTAATAAAATTTTCATTTAACTCAAAAAAAACTTTTTTATTTTTATTTAAAACTACCGCTGAAAATAAGCGCACTCTATGCGCTTCAAGTGGCAAGCAGCCCCCGACTACGACTGTCAGAACCAACTCGTACACCTGCTGGCCGAAGATTCTGAGGGGCGCAAGCATAACAAAGTTGCTTTCATTTTCCCAAGAAATCCAAACCAAATGTGAGAGTTGCTTTTGAAGGATTTGAGCGTGAATTTCCTTTTGGAAGCGCGTTTTGAAGGTGCGCAACAACGTTTGCAGCTCCGTTTTCCCCTTGGGCTGATTTTCTAAAACGCTTTTCACCTCCACCACCAATTGTTCCAGGTGGGCGCCATCTTGGAGAGGGTCACGATGAAGCCATCCACCTGACAGCAAAAACATTACAAAAAAAGCCACAAAAATTTAAATTTAAATCGAAAATAATTATGATTTTTTTAACATTAAAAAAAACTGGAATTTTTTCAATTTTTTAAAAATTAAATTCAAAGAAATTATGAATTTTCAAAGCAGTCGAGAAAGCTGGAAAAATAATGTTCAAATGAAATGAAGCTCTAACGAACTTTGAGTTTAAAATTACCTCAAGATCTGCAGGGTACCATTATTGTGCGCTTTGAGCAACTCGTGAACTTGACGTGAGAGTGTTTTGAGGTCAATTAGAACGTCGGGCATTCCAGGCGTCACTTCCTTCTCGGCCCAGCCCCTACGAAAGTTACGCAGAGAATCGAATTTGGGTGGATGGAGCTTATTTTTGCCGGGGCGGGTGGCTGCTCGTTGGCCATTATACAAAAATATCCCGTCATGGTCAAGCGTGGAAGCAATCAGGAATGATTTTTTGGAAGTGTGAGGAGTTGAATAGGCAACGTGACATCCCAGTCATCCCCATTTTCTGGCAACCTCGAGCATGAGTCATCAGACGGCACAGGCAGAAGCAATGTCCAGCTGCCCCCAGAAGTCATCGCAATTTACATTAAGCTCTCCCGCAATGATTGTACTCTTGTTTTATCCGCATGCCAGAGATACATGCATATATAGCGCGGTTGGTGCCAATACCGGCAGCTGCCAATTTTGCACTGCAGGACGAAGCGTGACTCCCGCATTTCAAAAGAGAATAATTCAAACTGACCATCAGGCTAAATTATTGCTCAGTTTTTGGCTCATAACTTTAATCGTGCTGGGTGCCACATATGCGTCAGTGATGACGTCACATTTGGTACTTCCCTCGTACACAAGCCCACCGTCGACATTCCAGGAATTGGCATTTTCAAATTACAAGCTCCTTGCAATATTTTGGACGGATAAGTTAGAGAATGACTTTAACTCGTTTGATAATGACGTCGGAAGGCGGATTGTAACGGCAACAAAGGAGTACAGTTACGCGGATGATGGCGTAAGTTTAGGATGTAGTTTTAAACTTTTGACACGACGGATGAATTGAGTTCAAATGTGAATTGGATTTCAGTGTTTCGTTCCAGTTTTGAAGGGGGATAGTGTATGCATTGGAACCATCAGAGTGCTTGGAGCTTTGAGTAATTTGCATCTAGTTGACTCCCTTGGAAACCCACGCTACGTCTTTTCCAAAGACATGAGTTTTCCGAAAATGTTTAACTATGCTGTAAGCAAATTCTATGCTCCACTGCTAGGTGAGTTTAAAACTGTTAAGAGGATTCAAGTCAAAGTGAATCTAATGGTATCAGTGGATCATCATCTTTAGGCTTCGTTTTCTTTAGTTTTAAAGCTATGAATCTGTTTATTTGTTTGCAGCAAAACTGGACTTACTTTTACGCTACTTTTAATGCACTGGAATTATAGCTAAATAGGAAGACAATCTGTACTGGGACTACATTTCTAGGGGACGGAAAAACGCGATCCGAAATGCCGCTACCGGTAGCGCTCATTCGGAGTCGGAAAATAGTAACGACCAAGTTCGAATTTTCGGGCTTCTCGCTAAAATTATAACACGGGGTGTCATTTGTTCAATCTTAGCTTTTGTATGCAAAATTTTGTCACGTTCATGCGGATTTAGCAGGTGCAGATTTCTTTATCATGTCATGTAGCAAACTTTCTAAGCTGGCATGTAATTTTTCCTTCCATTACGAAAGCCCGAAACAAACAAAAACTTAACCGTCACTAATATTTCACTTGAGCATCATAAACATTAACTTCTACACACACATGAAATAGTGGCTGTTTCCACTTGCCCACGCACCTCAAAAATTCCAGGTAACCACTACATGTTCTGGATTCCACCTTGCCCATGTTTGTACAAATGAATTTGCTTAACTCTAGAAGTGATTCCGGTTCCATTTCAGCATTTGACGCCATAAGGAACATTCTGGCAGCAATTCTGGAAGCAACCGTGCTCTTTCTCAGCCTACTCACCATGAACTTGAAGTATCGTTCCTGAACGCTGATTCATCAAAAAGTGTCCATGAACCGAGAAACATTTTATGCGCAATTAGTATTAAAAAGCTTCCAACAGTTCACTGTCCAAGAAGCCCAAAACTTGAAGTAGTTATTAGCTCTTTTCTTTGAGGAAAATAGTAAAACCTGAACATCTGTCGCACTCTGTTGTGTTCATATTTCTCGATTTACTCTTCCTCCACGTGGAAAAAATAATCAGGAAAAAGATGGATAAAACTAGACAAAATCTAAAAAGCTTATTTGAAGAACGAAGCTAAAGCAGCGATGGAGGATTCAGGGCAATTTATTAAAAGTTTGTTCCTTCTATTTCGTATAAAAACTCTCGGTGGACCTGAGCAAGACATCATTCAATCTCTGTCCACCCTCTGGAAGACTCGAACACTACAAAGCTTGACAATGAAGCACACTTTGATCATTATGATTGCCACTTGTATTGCTGTAAGCAAGAAATTTTCTCACAAATAATAAATTTTTGAAAAAAATTCTTATAAAGTTGCTCGAATTTTGGTGTGAATTTTCTAATACTTTTTCGTGACAATTTCCAACTGTCCTTTTAAGGATCGCTGTAGATTGTCACAATTAATCTAAATTTGTGTGAGCTTTATCTCTCTCTTTGGCTTCAGTTTTTTTGGGCTCACTTGCGTTTTGGTCTAAACAAGAGTCATAAGCAGATGGTGAGAAGTCTCAGCCACAGGATCTTGCACAGGGCAGGCCACAGAATTCATTTGACCTCGAGCTACTCTTTCTAATTCGACTTGAAACGAGAGTCTCGCCCACCATCAGTGGCCTCGGCAGCTCTGATATCAGCCGTTCGGTTCCCAGTTCCCATAAGCTGAACTTGCCATTATCAGTCTTTGACTTATGAAGTAATAAGACCGAGTTACTATCTTCACACGAAACTGAATTCTTTATTTGTGGTACGAAGCTGGTGAATTCAGAAAAGGAGCGACGACAACACTTTCCTTGAGCATCCAGAAAATGGATTTCCAGGGCTTCGAACTTGTTGCAATGGTCTGCGTTGTTTGTGTAGAGTCCATTGAGCACTACCAAAAATAGGGCGTATGGCGCGATGACTATGCTGCAACCCTCTACACCTTCACAACTGACTTCAATGGAACTTTGAAGCTCAAAGGTGTTTTTGGTATGCCTAAAGTAAATTATTCTTGACCAACGCATTCCAAAAGGGCGACATCGTTTTAGCTGTCCGGGCGATGTGATGGTGGGCTCGATACAAGATCATCAAGAAATGACCAACGTCTTTAATGCCTTCAAGATATTTGGAAACGTTGAAAAGCACATCGCCCAGTCAACCTTCCCTATTGGATCCTTTAGGGGGGTCTCCATTCAGATCCCAATCATTATGTGGGATGAGATACTCAATCAACTCCTGCTTCTTCTGGGCTTTTAAGAATATGACTCATGCTTGTCATCTTATGTCACCTATTGTGGTCAGGAATCAGGAAGGACTCACCGTTACCATGATGTCATTTGTAGACGTTGAGCAGTAAAAACAATTCATCTTGGTTACATTCTTAACTGGATTTGTTTTCCGTATACGATTTGCCATCCTACCCAATCATTTACTTTGGAACCCACAAGTCCATACAGGTCACGCACACAAGCACAGTGAACAAATATTACAATACTAATGAAATTTTCGTGTTGAAAAGCCTGACAGGCTGGCTTGCATCCACCATTAGAATTAACTGCACTGCATTATCAAATACAGCTTCCAGCAATCCAACTGCAAGCCCGGATTCAATGAGCATAAAAATTCCTAGCTTTACTGTTATTGGTCTTGTTTTAAAATAGCGTCGGAATACAGACCGTGGAGCAAAGCCAGGCACCATTCGTCTTTTCATCTTCTCCTCCGAGCATCTATGAATTTGAAGGTCACGCACGAACGCCTTCGACCCCTCATTTAGAGCTTCTGCATTGCGAATCAGACAGAACCCACAGACGCATGCTCCAACTAAAGGTACAGTAAAAACTAACAATACTCGAGGTGGATGATCAGTGTGGTCATCAACCCCCAATGTGTTGGCAACTGTCGTACATACTACTGCAAGTGTTACGCAAGAGACCAGGAATGTATCAGCTATAACAAACGGTGTGAGAAGCCCCAATTTACGGTTCATCTCATCTGCAAGGAATCCAAGACAAGCATAAAAGTTTCCCCTTTGCTTCCAAGATAAGTTTGCCACATCTGAGTTCCTTTAAGGGAAATAAAAAACACGAAATAACTTAATTCCTTCATTGCAGTATTCCCATTCATTGAATTATACAAAAAAGATTACCTGAGCGTTTGCACGAACAAGCTTGCTTGGAAGACAGCATCGAATAAACAAAAGCTAGCTTCTAATACAAAACATCCAGCAGAAGTTATGACAAGGCAGTCGTGTACAAAAACAAGGTACCTCCAAATACTTCCACTAACTGTGTAGTAAGTGAAAAAGAGAGGGCTCTCGGGAAGTACAAAGAAGAAGAACCAAGTTATCATACAAGGGCTCCAGGCAATGTTCAAAGGGAAAAATATCATTATGAGAAGCAGACTGAATTGTTTGTCAAATTTTTTGTGCAGGTGTTGTCCCTCCAAGTAGTTCTCTGTAAAATTTAAGCAGCCCTCAATTTAACTCTTGAAATCCCAACAGTGCAAAGACATTTCCCACCTGAGAAATTGTTGAACAGGGCGTTCATTTGGTCCAGAATGGTAATGACGCCGACGCTATGAGAGGAGCCTGTGCGGAGAAGTTGGGTGCATGACAAAGCTGAGCACATCAAGGCAAGGGCAGCGACAAAAAGTAATGCGTCGATTGTTAGCACCCCATCTTTAATAAAATGTAAATCTTGACACCAGCATCGGGACGCTATGAATAGAATGTAGATGAAAACATCAACAACAATGACGATGCTTAAGAAACGACGGAAACCGTAGAGTGGTGTAAGCCTCATATAGCCGCAGTTATACAAAGCCACTTTCAAAGGCAATAGTCCTGCTGTGGCAAAGATCCGAACAGTCCAGTAAAGTGCGTAAGCAATTGGATTTGAGCGTCCTGTTTCCATCATCTGCTGCAGTTGGCTCTTCCAGCGAACAAGTTTTGTTTTTAAACACTTTCTTGCTAACAGAATCCTATGAAATCCTCTTCTAGAGATGCTTGGCAAGGCCATAACTTTTACGCTCCACCTAAGAACGGTATGCACGGCTACGACCCAAACGAGAATACTGATCGAAATGATTTCTCCAAGTGTCTTCCTGGCTAGACAAATCTTCACTGCAACATTTACAATGCAATGCTGGAGAAAACCGAGACCGATCAAGTTTAAACATGTGCACGATATTTGGTTTTCCTTATTGAAAAATTTCATATTTCAGGGCATGCTTGAATAAGGAAACAACTGGTGAACGGAGTCACTTAATCTAAAGGGCCTCGAAATGAGTCTGTAATACTTTTTCTCGAAATGAGTTTTCCTTCAAGTCCAGACGGAAGCTAGGAAGCAAAATTAGCTTTTTAATTTGAAACGATTTTGAATTCAATTTTATTTGACAACCAACCAGGAAGCTTTAATGTCTTAAATGAATACAAGCTTGTTGAAAGGTAGAGTTAGATAAAAATAAATTGGAGCATTGCATTGTAGAATTCAATTACTTATTTGTTTTTTTCCGCATTATTTGTTTCTATCAACTCAAAATCCAGGCATTTTCAACAGGAGCTAGTCTTGAACAACTATTTTATTTCAGCAACTCTCTTAGCAAAATCCTATCTACGCCCCTGAAACCGTGATGAAGTCAATGTCTGGAGACGAGCGGGCAATTTGGCCCCAAGCTTGGACCGCGTGACCATAAGTGCACCCAAGTCCTTTGCCCCAGACTTTGCCTGGCGGGTTAAGTGCAAAGTGAGATAGCTTGCACGGTCGAAAAGTTTGGAGTGGCATGGCATTGACATTTGTAGATTTCGCTCCCGGTCGGTTCGTGAATCTTTTGGCCATGTTGACCGAAAACTAACACGGAGGTGAATTCTTCGGGGCAGTCGGTATACATTTCCAAGTAGGTATCTTGGACAGATTTTTTGTGGGGCTTGACTGGCATGGGCATAAACTTTTCGTGAGATTCTTCGTCGTTATTTTCCGAGTCGGATGAAGCTCTGGATGCGACCGATAATGATGATGATGAGGAATCTGAATCGGCATTAGATTTTTCATCGTTGGCAGCGTCAACTTGCAGTTGCAGATTGAAAATGAAAGCCAAAGTCATTCCTCTGGTAGCTTGAGCATAAATTTAGTAAAGACCGAATGCGCCACTGGATTATCAGCCCATGTAGCTGAAAATGTCTGAACTCAACGTAGATTTCATTTTGGAAATCAGTCACAAATTTGAAAGCCCGATTACGTACGACTTTCGAGCTTGGACCTGGGATGGGCATTAATCTCTAGCTCATGCAACTGGCAATAAAATCTGACTTTTCGTATTATTTCGCCTTTAGTTTTCCCATATCGTCCACTTGGCAGATAAATTGATGTAACTTTCCTGGCCTTCAACTGTAAAACGAACTGTATGAAGTGTACAGTGCACCTATTACATTACTACAATGAAGCCAAGCTGGCACAAGGAAACATCCTGTCAAAAGGCCCATGCTTTTCCTCAAGCTCACCAGAAAACTTTGGACGATCTGACTCCACTTTTTTTATGCTTTTGTCTTTCATCATATTCAGACCACCTTATGGGAAAACTTGACACAAATGCTCACGCGCTGTACACAAAATCATTGTTGCTAGAGTGAGCCTGGCTGAATTAAAATTGAAGCTTCCTTCCTTAACGCTGAATCATCATAAGGTGCCCACGAACCGAAAATAGAATCATATTATGTGCAGTTAGCATTAAAAAGCTTCCAACAGTTCACTGTGCAGGAAGCCCAAAGCTCTAAATGGTTTTTAGCTCTTATCATCCGGGTAAACAGTAAACACATGAACATCTGTCGCACACTTTTGTTTTAATATTGTTTCGATTTATCCTTCCTGCACGTGGATTAAATTCGCAGGGAAAAGTGGTAAAAATTTGACAAAAGCTGCACAGCTTATGTGAGTAACAAAGCTAAAGCAGCGATGATGCATTCCGGGCGATTTATACAAAATTTCCGTCTTCTGTGTCGTGTAAAAACTCTGGTTGAACCTATGGAAAGTATCATAACTATCTCAACTCTCTTGAAGACTTAAGCCCAACGAAAGCCCCAACATGAAGATTACTATCATCATTCTGATTGCTACTTGTATTTCTGTAAGCAAGGAATTTTCTCACAAATCATTTTTTACTATAATTTTTCTTACATTTGTTTTTAAATCTTTCAGGGTACGCTTGCTGCTGATCCTGTTGTTGCGGCAGTAAATGCTGCAGACATTAAGACAAATCACCTGAACGTTAATACAGATGATGGCCTCCGAGTTAATGCGATTGACACCTCCAAAGTTGCTGGAACAGACACATCCAAAGGTAAATACTTGCTCAAGAAAAACTTTAGCCGTGTGAAATTCGTTACAATAAACATGTGAACTTTATCGCTATTTTTTTGCAGTTTTCAACGCAACGGTCACAAAAGATGGTGTGGTAGTAAACGGAGTGAGTGTTGACAAGAGTGGCAACGTAGGCGCCTTTAATGACGGTACAGTTGGAGCTGGTAAAGAAACGATTATTGACGGCAAGAATTTTTATACAGTCCCTAACTCAAACCTCACTAACAACGGTACCATTCAACAAGCTGGACAAAAGTCGAATGCTAATCTTGACAGTGTAAATGAAGCTGGTAACGCAACGCTCAGTCACTACGGTACCATTCAACGAGCTGGAGACAAGTTGAATATTACTGCTGACAGTGTAAATAAAGCTGGAAATGCAATGACCAGTAACAAGGGCACGATTCAACAAGCTGGAGACAAGTTGAATGTTGCTGGTCAAAGTTTAAATAAAGCTGGTAACGCAATGTTCAGTAACGACGGTAACATTCAACGTACTTAAAACATGACGAATGTTAATGGTCAACTTGCAAATATGGTCGGCAAGTCAGTAAACACCACTAATATTGGTAACGTTACTGCTGCAAAAGATATAACAAGCGCGGATGGTACCATGAACAATATAGCCGGTCCAGTTTCTTTGGTTATTGAAAGCACGAACTCACTTACTAAAACGGGAGGCGACGCAAAGGATTCTATTGGAGCACGAGCCGGTCCCATTGGAACCGTTCTTAAGTTTATTACTAAATTAGGGCGTTAGTATCTTACAATTGAAAGTAGTGCGACAACGGCAAAGTCACTGGAATTCTGGAAAATTATTAATTTAGTCAATATGATTGGATGTATTGTACAACTACTTGAAATAAGATTTACTATTGTTGTATTATTTCCAACTTGCTGTGAAGCTAACTTATCAAAATTTTGTCAAATATTCTATGTCAGCAGCAAGTATAATAAATTAGTTTATTGTTATCATTGCATTTAAATATCATGGCAGTAGTATTGCCTGTGAAGGAATCCACCCTTTCATTTGACTTGACCCAACTGATCCGTTGATGCAAGAACAGCTGGATTAAATTTTTTTAAGCAAAGCACCCCTTTCGTTCAATTGCTTCCAGAAATTCATCGTCAAGTTTTCCGATCCCTTATTCGTGCGCATGCGCGAATATCAAAGCCGTCGGAAGTCCAAACAAGCCGCGCCTAATGTCTTCAGTTATTCGCATAAGAGCATGACGCCTTCATTTTGAGCGGAGAATCTTGAGTGAGTCTTGACTCACTGAGCCAAAGTGACGATGAGGATGATGAGAAGGCTTTCAGAGATTCTCGAGTCTCTGGACTCATTGGATGTCAAACCTGAATTGATGGAAGAACTGATGCGAGTTTTTCTGCATCGGTGTCGCCGTTTTCATTGCTCAAGATTTCACATTTTTTCTAGTGAAGCTTGAGTCCAGGTGGGTCGAGGTATTCTCCATTGCAGCGGTTGCATTTCGTATGATTCTTTCCCTTGCTCCCTTAATTACTCGTAGATTTTTTATGGCAGTTTACAGACGGGAGTTCACGTTAGGGATTTAACGTTGGGGATCCATTATGTATATTGCAAATGTAAAAGCCATATTTAAAATTCTATAGTGCGGCCGCTCCCTTACCGACGGAAGAAAATTTTCAAAGCACAATACAATGTTTATTCTGGAATGAATTTGACAGCATCAGCTGCTGGCTCAAGTCAACTTCTCAAACCAACTGACTTAAATTAAATTAATAAAACTACTTCGAGACAACTTTAGACGAAAAGATCGCTTTAAGACAACTTTGCGGCTTCTTTTTTCAGAAAATCCCACGCTCTTGCGCGGATTTGCTCCAGAAATGGAGCTTGTCTTTTACTTGCTTTCTTTTCACGGTCATTTAGGTCACTGGTCTATGACTGCTTGGTATTCAACTAAAAAAATGATAAAAAAAGGTCCGAATTAAAATGAGTTTGTAGATTTTGTTTTCTTTTAAATATAAATTTCATAATGTTTTGCTTACGCTTTTCAATGACATGACATTATGCTGGTAATAGAAAACAGCTCCCATTAGATTCCAAATTGTGAATTCTGGCCACAATACTTCTGGAAAATAAAGGATCGTTTCAGCACTCTAAAAACAAAAAAAAACGAGCAACTGTTATTCATGTTTCGATTAAACTATTTTAATTATTAAATATTTTGGCATTTTTAAATAATTACAATTATTGCTTTAATGTGTTATTTTCTGAAATTCAAGTAATCGTGTAATTTATTGGCGAGCATTTTGTTTCATTTAATTTCGTTTTAAGTTTTTTGCTGTTCTTTTTTGTTGGTCTAATGTAGTTTGCTTTACCTACCACAGAAGAAAATCTGAAAGTCTACATTCTCCCGAAGTTCTGATTAAAAGGTCAAGCAGTTGGGCAGGAAATAATTGGAATGATTGGGAAATTAGCTGATCCGTCACATCCTCCGGCAGAATTTGACGATCCACAAGGCCTTTCCCCACTGATTTGACCCCACGCACGATTTCATTACGAGCTGTAAGTATTGCTGATTAAATAAAACTTAAAAGAAAAAACATTTGTAATTGATTCAATGCGATTTACCTGTGTAAGCAAAGGCAAGATTCAGCTTGATCTTCGTATTATGCCTAGTCTTAAGCATAACTTTAGCCATCAAAGGCTTTTAAATCTGCTGGAATTAATGACCAATCTCCGACAATTTGAACACACAGTCCGTATTCTTCTACTTTGTCCCTAAAAATGTACAAAAACTTCAACAAAGGAAGGGATTGAATACAGCAGCAGGACGTTTATAAGAACGAGAGCTCACATTTCATCCAGCAACACAAAGAGCTTTTCTTTGAATAAATCCATAAGTCCCTGAATTTCATTTTCAGGCCTTTTAAAGTTTTCTATGCTAAATGCATAGACAGTTAATTCAGTTACCCCGAATAGCGAACACCAGGCTAATGTCTCGGTTAATTTTTCGTACCTGCAAGCAACATGCGCAGCCAAATTAAAACACCTGTCACTATTCCCAACTAACATTCATTAACCACTGAGCACAGACGTTTTTGTTTAATATCTAGGCTTAAGATTCCATGTCTTCCTCAACTCACCCTTTCCTATGACCTTCAATTTTAGCCTTAAGATTCTTTCTCCGAATATCTCCTGTTCCCGTCCATAACAACTCCAATATGCTTCGGCACCGGCCCCGACTTTAATACGTTCATGCAAAACTTTTGGAACCAAGTCCGCTCGTCCTTTCCTATCAATGACATCGTAAACTCACTCTCTCTCTATCTCACAAACAGCAAGTAACTGAAATTAGCAATAGCTCATCTCTTTTAAAACCTTGTTTCTTAGTTTTAACCTAACAACTATTTCATCAGCTTTACAAAAATGTAGAGCTTGAATATACTCACCATGTATACAAAAACAAGACACCATCTAAAACTGCCTTCTCCAGCTTACGGATTCTTGTACCCATCAATCTTTTCCAGCATAATTACTAGGTCAAATGAAAAAAGCCCCCATTAGGTGCAAAATTGTGAATTCTGGCCATAATACTTTAGGAAAACAGAGGACGTCTATAAAAAGATACGTTGAATTTCAGCAATTAATCACACAGTTGGAGTGTGCTAGTTTAAGATCCACATGAACAGGAAGGTAGCAATTTATCGGACAGTTTGAAAAATATCCTGCTGGAAAATCTAGATGAGCAGGAACTGAGCAATTAATCTGCCAGCTAGAATAATATGCTGCTAGAAAATGCAGATAAAAAACGCCAGAGAAGATTTCAGCTAATCATCCTGACTCATTCTGTCTTTTGAAAAAGATCCATAAGAGCTACTGTATTTCAGAGTATAATCTTTACTGCACGATCTAACGACTACAGCTGCACACGGCATAAGGTTGCACCAACATTCTTGTGGAAATGCAGACCAATACTTGACAAAGACTTCTAATTCTTTTTGGATTAAAATCTTTCGTCAATTTCCCAGTATTTTTCTTATGGCAATCTCAACTATCTTCATACTCCCCGCAGCCATTTTAATTTTGTTGCCATTGTGTGTTGTGCTTCGCTTTATTGTCAAGCTCATTGCTGCAGTATCACGGCCTGACTTGTTTCAAATGGTCAGTGGAAAAGCCACACTGTTGGCTATAGAGCCGATTTACACTAATCCAAAATCCAACATCTTGCTCTATATGTTCTGCGACCAAAAGCCTGTGCGAATACTAGAAGAGTTCAGACTGAAATTTGAAGAGTGAATTCTGAATTACACCAACGATAAAGGGATTCTTCCATATGAAAAGCTACGACAGGCATTGAAAAGTTTTCTCGGATTTATGTTTTGGAAATGGGACGACGATTTCAAGTGTGAAAATCACATTTGCCCGTATGATTACACCAACCCCAAGCTAGCCCTACTGAGTGCAACGAACATGACTTGAAAAGGATCAGTGGTGCATTGATTGCAAGGCCCTGGATTGAGGGTCGCAGTCTTTGGGAATTACTCATTGTGCCCAACTATAGTTCTACAAAAGAACCTGGAAGGGCAGGCTTTGTTGTTATAGTGAGAATTCACCATGCCATGGCTGATGGCTTTAGCTTACTCACAATGTTACTCAGACTCACCAACAGTTTGAATGCAAAAAGGGTCGTATTCGATCACAGCATATTCGATCACGGCTGGAAGTATTCAATGGTTATTATTAGATTCAGGGCACGAGCTGCCTGAATTCTTGTCAGTTGCCACACCGTTTCCAATTCCAAACCATCCTGGAGGACTTGTTGTGCAAGCAGTTTAATATTAAAACAGGTCATAAATGAGAAACAACAATGATCAACTGCTCAAATCCGTAGGTCAACTGTGCTGTTCAAGTTCTTCTTATAACAGAAAGAGCATTTATGAGCACATATTGCAGCTCTGAGGTGGAGTTTTACTCCTCAACCTGACTTTGTCAATCGAAAGTACGACTCAATTAAGAGTCCAGGGTTAAGCTCAGCTGTATTTCAGCAGAACTCCGTGATTATTATGATGCAACACAATAGAGATGCAAAAATTAGAACTGTAATTATTGCAGCTCGCACTTAAATTATTTAGTTTATTTGTCACTAAAATGGGCGAGTCTCTCCAGAGAATATTATTAGTGACAAGAAATAAGAAACAAGTGTACTGGTTGAACATTGAGGAGAGACTGAAGAGTCTCGAGGTAAAATAGGAAAGACGAAGGCGAGAGATAACAGTATTTAACTTAATATACAAATGCGTAGATGAGCGATATACAAATAGGCACACATTCTGTCACATTCTCTAGAGTCACATCTTCTAAAAATTGTATTCATCAAACGGCCGCTAGTTTGAAAGCCAACCATAAACTACCAACTGGGCCAGTTACGTACAGTTGGCTCACAATGCAGCTTCCCGAGGTGTAACACCCAGATCCAAACGATGTTATGGGGAAATGATAGTACATACATACCTATTTTGTATCATGGGTAAAGCCGTTCGGCTGCATGGCCTTTAGAACATATTTAAAAATTATTTTTTTTCAAAATCAAAAATGGCCATTTTCTTATGGGAAATAACATGAAATTTTTAACTTACCACAGGGTAAGTTTTTAACTCTTTGCTGTTATTTTTTTTGCTCGATTTATTTTCGGTTTTGCTATCATGTATGAGAAAACTTGCAAATCAGTAGCAAATAGCCAAGTTCTTTTGGGAAATAACATGGGGTGGTTAAATTACAAAATAGGGGACCCTTAGGAAATGTTCTGATAGTACATGACAGCAAAAACGAAAAAAAATCGAAAAAAAAATCAAAAAAAAATCGAGTTGACCGAAGTGTAAACTTTATTGAATATGTTATGTATCCAAAAATAAACAAAGCTTTGACGCCCGGAACAGCGATTTAGAAATTCGATAAAGTTTGTACTTTAGGTATATCGAAACACTTTATTGTGATCTATTTTGCTAGTAATTCTGGTTTTAGAGTGCAAAACCTAACCATCAAGGCTTCGAAATTACTGAAAAACATGTAAAATGAGCATTTTTATGCAATTTTTGGGTAAGGTACATGAGTATCTCAACTATTTATCCACCGATTTGGACAAAATGTTTTTCGTTCGACAGGAAATGACCTGTTGCAAACCTTACTTTTTCATTTTTTCAAATTTCGATTTTGAACGAAAGTTCCAGGCACTTATGTACCATAATTTCACGTTTTTTGCACATATTTCAAAAACTATTACGAAAGGACACCGCACGGTCGTAATGTTAAATTGGCCTCTGATCGATTGGCTTGTAAAGCACATCATTCGAAAGCCCTTGGTCTCCTCTTCCTTTTACCCGAGTTTTATCGAAGTTGACCGTCCGGTTTTCGGGCAAATCGGGGTCAAAGGTCACGTTCCCGAATTGACAATCCGGGAAAAGTGAGAACGGATTGTGGGGTTTTCAACCACGAGAAAAATTATGGTGAGGTCAGTTTTTTTATTTGAATGACGGTTGAGAAGATATTCAGGGGTCAAAGCTCAGATACCTAGTTTATTTGTTCAGTGGCCGGAATTCGGTCAAACAAATGTCACCATAAATTTTATCGACCTCGAAAACCCCAGGATACCAAATTTTTAGGTTGATTTGTTGAGGTCACCAGACGGTCATTTTGACCTCTTGTTGACCTGACTCCAATTTCAGAGATTTCCAACCGTTTGAAAAAATTTGAAGACCCATTGTGTGAAAGTCCATGGTGTGCCCTTCCTAATGACCAACTTTCAGCCAACTTAACCGTCCAGTTTCCGAGCAAATCGGGGTCAAAGGTCACGAAATTGAGTTGGCTAACCACGCAAAGTAAAAATCAACCACGGGGGTTTTCAACCACGAAAAAAAACATGGTGGTGTCAGTTTTGAAATTTGACCTAATCTTGCTAATATATGCAGAGGTCAAAGGTC
>JAQIWI010001634.1:0-15440 GCA_034698825.1 Deuterosminthurus bicinctus
AAATTGAGTATAGTTACTCAGTTGTAAATAATTCAAAGGGAAATCAATATTAAGCTCAGAGTGCCCCATGCGATCGTACAGCTTTGATGGATCTTGAAACTGAATTGATGGATTGAATTAATGTAACTGTCGTGTTGTGTACGGACGGTTGAGTTGACCGTTGTACCAATGCTGCCGATAACTAAGGCCTTTTTTGATGATCGAATATTGATGAGCCGAAGGACAAGAGGAGACGGGTGAAATCCTCTTAGCCACACATACCCCTTCAATAATTTCTGTGTTCTATTGTGAACAGCACTATTCCAGTGGCAAGGTATTTTTTATCATCATATCCTTCTCTCATTCACATCGCATGCTTCATCTCTTACGTATGTATGTGTACAAGCTTTTCGTATCTCTTTGATGTATACAATAAACCTCGGGTTAGCATCTTATCTATATTATCGCAGCGGAGGATGATGAAACAACAGTGTAGCGAGTACTTTGCATGTGAATGTGCAACCGTTGCCGTACTAATTGTAAAGAATCAAAGGTTTGTGTCTGATTTGTGTTATTGAATCTGACTATAGGAGACGGGGCAGAGCACGCGAGTAGGGCGAGCTAGCAAGAGGTATAGGTTAATGTAAATTAATGTTACCCACCGTTTTTTGCTGCTCCTCACCGACCCTGGGTCGGTTTTAAAAAAATTTCTTGCATGCACACATACTGTCCCTTGTGTCTTGGTAAAAAAGGTTAAGCGAGAGTTGCGAGAGAGAGAGAGAGAGAGCTTCAGTCCTTTCTTTGGAACTGAGGAGACCAACTGTTTTTGTTAGAATACGTACAGAGTTATGTATGAATGATGCTAACCAAATAAAATATATATTATTGGTTGCTAGTAATAGGAGCAAAGTTTGACAGTATGTGCGGAGGGCCCTTTTATGTTATGATGATCACGAGGATGATGATCGCTAGCACGGGATACAGTACATATCCAGTGGCAAGAGAGAGAGAGAGAGAAAGACAACGCAAAAAACTCAAACCAATGATGCAAAAAAGTCGCCGTGCAGTGTAATATAAAAGAATAAGTAATCAGGGATCCCTTTAGTGCATGAGGTCGTGCTCCCAAATGATCTATTCTAACTCTGATGAAACAAGTTGTATACAGTACCACTGGCTACATCCATACACAGCCCTTTCCATGCACTTAACCAAGTACTTTAATCAGGTCGTACATATGTGGACGTGTATTTAGACGTAGAAACTTTCAAAGCACCGATAGGATCCAAAAGAGACATTTTTATCCCACAAAAAAGATGGTTCATTTTTTATGCGTAGCTCGAGTATTTTTTCTCCTAATCGTATCCCTCTGTCTCACTGCCTAACAAACAGCCATAGAGAATTCTGTATGCATAACTTTCAGTTCCAATCCCTGTCTACCCCTTCATACTACTGACTTCACAGCAGTGGTGCAGAAGTAAAAGTAATGTCACATATATATCATCATCCTATGCAACCAAGTGCATAGAAAATCCTTTCGATATAAAAAAATAAGAGAGTGCATACAGCATGCATCGAAGGTAGACAGGAAGAACAGCACCTGGTTTTTTTCCGCTTCTCCTTTTTCCCTTCCCCTTCTTTTCTTTCTTGTGAGCACGGCACGCGCGACCAGGGTCTCTGTTATGCATTTACATTTTCCGTATGCTTTGGCAACTTCATATTGCACACATCTTTTTCTCAAGCATCTTTCATCATGCTTTGTCGATTCCTTGACACTCTATGCTCTGGCTATTCACCTTCATTTTTTTTCAACTTGTTATGCTCTCAGTTCGGTGAACAAATGGAAGCGGGTTAAAAGTAGCACACGCACTCTCAAAGACACTAGAATTTTTTCCACAGTTGAACCTCTTGTTACTCTGCCCCTTGTTGGGCTCTGAATAAAGCAACATGGAAAAACTTTGGAAGGACAAACGCATTCATTTATCTGGTGGAACATCTTTGTTAAGCTTTACTTCCTTATTTGCGTGAGGGACTAAAGATGTAAAGTAAAGATGTAATTTAAATTCAAGACTATAAAAAGTAGAGAATGAAAGAAGAGAATCTTAGAAATTAAATTATGCTTCTACTTGGCTCCATGCTCGTAAACGTCAAGCAGTATAAAAGTTGGGGAGGAACTCACGGCCAGTTGCTCATGCACGAGCCAAATTATACAGATCCTACATGCATGGCCGCCATTGATCCGAAGCCGTTGCAAACCTCCCGGCTTGCCATACGAACGAAAAACTTAGATACACTCAGTAGCACTAGGACCTTATACAATGTAGGAATAACACGTTTTACCATACATAGCAGACTAATATCTTGTGTGCTAACCCTTAGCTTGTATGCTGCTGCTAAATGAGTGAGCCAGTAGCCAGAGAGTTAGGGCTTCTACCAGCAGGAGTAGGGGGGAAAAAGAGGAGGATCGTAGGGCAAAGATGGAGATTTGATGAAAGCAGGAGCTGAAGCCAGATACATAGCCTTTCTTCTATTACCCGCGGACTGGTTTTAAACCCGAATAGACTCTGCTTTCTACAGTTTACCCTTACAAGTACATATTGGGTTCACTTCCATTGTAATGGACCATGGCGATACCTTGGACTTAGTCGAACAAATATATACCAAAAGCAGCAAGACATTTGTATCTGCGTTTATGTGTGTGTGTGTGCCTTAAAAATTATCCTCATCTAGACTGCGAGTAGAACAGGAGGAAAAAGGAAATGTACATAACCACCATGTTACAACATGTATGGCTGTTTACCCACGTGCTTGAGTCGTATGACGTGAATGGTAGCCAAGGGCAAAAGTTTGTTTAGCCCCTTTGCAGCAGTAGTAAAACAATGGTCATGAGAGAATACACAGTGTGCACATCCATGCAGGACTAATACAAAGGGGCATTAAAGAGAAGGAAGGTAACAGGACATCGGAGTAGAAGGAATTAATGGAGGGTAAAGGAAACTTGTCTTTATAACTGGAGTGTGTGTCTATGTGCTGCAGGGGAAAAGGATGAGCATGTTCATTTTCTTTTCTGTATCTCTCTCTCTCTTGCTTTCTTTCCCTTGGCTTATGTAAATGTTGCTGAGGGAAGGATGGTCATAAGAAAAGGACTAGGGCCTAATGCTAATGGAGGACAAGTAGGAGTCGCCTTTGCCTCTCCACTCACTCATTATACAGAGTAGTGTAATTCCAACTAAATATCCCTCACTAATGCTTTGGATTACACACTTGGCCCGCCGGTGGGAGACTGCGATCTGTTTTACTTTCCTCATCGTCTTCTCTTCCTAATGAAATTATATTACTTCCCGGCAATTGTGAAATGTGTGAAAAGTCCTGCAGAAAAGTTAACGGATACACTGAGCATATATTTGTTGTTGAAAACTTTGGCCGTATATACATTGTGTTATTTTTTCGTCTCAATGGTAGACTGTAATTTTCATTATTCCACATTTGCACATCTAAAAGCTTTCCTCCTCCTCCTTCCGCATGGCCAAGAAGGAGTAGAAGACGAAGAAAAGTTGGAATTTATTGCCACATTTTTCTGATTACTATGCATGGGATTTGTTTCCAACACTTTTCCTTTCCGCACCGTTTCATACGAATAGCACACCAATACATTTAGATCCTTTGCACCTCAAAGTGTTTGTATTCGTGTACGTGTATGTTGTCCTCTCCTTTCTTCTTCTCTTCTAGAAAGAAGAAAGGGATTTAACTAGAACAATCTTCTACCCAAATCATCCCGTTTGTATCCTCCTGGTACCTTCCTTCATCTTAAAGAACATATCACGAGGAAAATCAATGAGGATCCTTTTGGAACCAAAAAACCAGGGCTGCTGCACAGCCACCACTACTGTCTTGTAGTCTTTTGAAATTCCTTATGGAACTGATCTATTCCTAATCAATAAACACATCGATAGATAAGCAAAATAATCTCAAATCTACCAATTCATTTCAAATTGAGGCCAACAAGATGGAAGGAAGACGTGGACCTCTGTGGATAAGGTGGAAAGAGGCAAAACAAAATTAAACAGTTGAAAAGTCCTCATTTAAACAGGAGACTACACAGTCTTATACTAAAGTAATGGATGCAATTTACATACATGTGACAAAGAGAGTCTGCAGACACATGGATGATTAAATCCGTTAGATTATAGACCTACTGGGAGACTATTACTTGAGACCTGGAGAGAGTGAGCGAGAGACAGACACACGCAGATAAATGCGTATGCATCAGTCTGTGTGTATGATAATGATACGATGGGTAACATTAAGGGCGAGGATATGAGGAGATGCCACAGTTCAAGGAAATTCCCTCGGTACCTCATACGAATAGAGATGGAAAGAGAATATGCTTGGATGGCAACTCATAGTAAGAATGTACAAGTTAATATGCAAATTTCAATGAAAGACAGTAAGCCTGAGTATTTAACTCGATATAGATGGCTGCCTCGGCACAAAGCCAGAGAGGAAGAGGAGAGGGAGCAGAAACCTCATAAGGGAACATATTATTAACATGTGTGTGTGTGTACTTATTTTATTTGTATTATTGCCAACATAGAATTGAAGTTAGACTCATGAGGATCGTGTAATTGCATGCGCATTCATATCGCCCATTAATTTCGCTATATTGGCGTCTTCTTGGCTCCTCGACTCCATTTCTTACGGGTTGTTTTTCACTATAATGGGACTTGAGGATTATAACAGTACACATTTTCCCGTAGAATTAGAATACATTACAACTTTCCATTTGACTAAAGCTAAATTTCTTTATTTTTTTCTATCAAGGAGAAAGGAGGGCGAGTAACTATACAGAGTGACAGTACCAACTATGTACTATGTTGGTCTGCCTAGAGAAGTGTGTCTACCATGATCAGCAGAGACATTCGGTGGTGGTGATACTGGTAGCTTTATGAATAGAATTTTTTACACAACAATATAATGTGGAGACAAACCCGTGCCTTCTCTTTCTTCTTTCTTATACTCCTGTGAGCGAATTAGTTTGAATTCAGACAAACAAGTTATGCGCATTGGAAGGAACAATCGCGTTATTCATGTGTTTTTTCAGCTCTCTCTCTCTCTCCTTGTACATTTTAGATCTGAATGTTTATGAGGCGGACGAAAAAAAGAACGCACATGCACATTCATATATGACTATGATAACATGACGGTGGTGTGTAATAATGTTAGCACATTAATTTCAAATTTAAAGCAAGGCATCCACCAAAAGCTTTAAACCCTTTCTTTTTTCCCTCCTTTCTTTTTGTCGCTCTAGTTTCGCTCTCGTTCTTCCGTGTACACGTACGAGCGTATAATGGCATCATGAAGCATAGAGCATACAGTGAGGCTAAAAAATTACGATTGCATAACGAGCTTGTGATTGCACACACAGTCATATATATGTACGTACTTGGATAGGAAAAGCCTTTGGAAAAGAAGCCTAAAATCCCGGTGTATAAAAACACTCACGTACATGCATTCACGTTAGACAGAGCCAGAAACGGGTGGATTAGAAAAGGAAAAGCGAGACTTGCTAATATTTTCCGACATAAACCTTCTTGATGAAATGACTATTAATTTTACGGCCAGTACCACGATTACTACCCACGGCTGACTATCGTATAGTTGTAGAGCACCAGTGTGAGTGCATGTGAGTGTGTGTGTGTGCCATAATAATATAAGGATGGAGCAGTAATTTCAGACTGCCGTAGAGATTACTTGATTGCAGGAACGCCTAAATGCACAATCGGATTAATTCCAACGCCTTGGAAAATTAATACGAGAGGAGAAGAGTCTGAGGGCCTTCTCATCTACGAGCATAAACGTGGCTCTACGACTGTAGCTTTATTGCATTTCTTTAAGAAATTTCCCAAGAATATATCATCATTAAAGTTTTAATCAAAAATTTCCTCCTCTCTTTCCTAGCCTGTGTTGATAATGGTGTTGGGAAATGCTGCTTGGGTTTTATTACCCGGTGATTCCCCCGGATTTATTAACTGGGAGCATAGAGGGCGACCCACCATTACCCTCCGCTCTTACGCTTACTCTCTCTCTCTCTTTTTCAGCCATCTCTTTCTTAATATCATCTTGGTCTCTGTATAAAATGGCGATGGCAGACGGAGCAGCATAGAGACGGCGACTAACTTTTAATTTTTACTCTGCACACACACACATACGCACAATCCTCGCAATACCAGTAAAATAATTTATCCTCTGCAAACATTCAATGAGTCTAGAGCCACATTCTAGTCTCTACACAGTTCCCTCTTTTCTACAAAAATAGCCTTCTATCCTATAAAGTGTCTCCATGGCGGAGGAGCATGTACAATGGATATGTACTACTGTTGTGCAGGGGGACAAATGTAACGTAAATGTAGGATAGGAGATGCTGCCGTTGTCCAGAAGGAAATGAGGAAGGAAACTTTGGGTAGAAATAATAATACGAGAGAGACTATTTTTGTGATTAAGGGGCTTGCTTCTGTGAAGAGTGAGGAAAAGAACGTTAAAAAAGTATTCCACTCAAAGAGCAGTTCCATTAATTCCCTCACATTAGCATACACTCCCGTCTTCCACTATTCTTCTTATATGGCTTCGATAAAGTTGCTTCCTTTTCACTACTCTATAGCCTTCTTCCTCACTGTATTAGAGAGGAAGGAACAAGTTTGAATTGTACGTAAGAGTTTGGTGGATATAAGTATGTGCATGTGGAGGGAGAGAGATGATAGTAACAGAGAAAGAGGAAGCTTGTCGAGTTTTGATAGGTTGGGCTATTCCTTCAAATCATTCTCTTTAGGGTTTGGAAAAACTTTGCAATGAAGCATCTCCTCTATTTGATTTCTCATAATATTCCCCAAAGTTGGAAGCCTTTGACACTCTTTGTGATACTGGCAGCGTGCGCATGAACTTATAAATTCCTCGTAGAAATATACACACGCAGACAGTTGTATGAGGAATTTTCCTCACTCCTTTAAAGGCCAATACTTGTGCCTATGGACTAGGCAAGGACATATTTAAAGACGTCGTATGTGGGTACGAACACTCCAATACATACCTGCTCTTTGCGGGTGTAGACAGGCATAATATTAGCCTCGGTTTACTCTCTTACTCCTGCTCCAATACACAACTTTCCTTCGTCTTTATTCTCCCGTACACTCTTACTTTCCCACATCCCTCATGTGCTACTCCGTGGATGTGAGTATGTGGGAAATGTGAAAAGCTTTTAGCATATAAATCCCATGGTATGTCCACCGTGTGTGTAAGTTCTATGTGCAAGATTGTATGTATAGGCTTTCATTAAACTGGAGAACTGAAGGCTCTCCATATCACCATCATGATGATCATGATAGTTTACAAGGAGGGACAAGGGGAAAAAACTCGTTATTTGTTCATGTTTTCCACTGAGAGAGAGAGAGGAAGAAAGGCAGAAAAAACATTAGGACGGAAGGAAACAAACCAGCATCTTGTTGTACAATTAACCATAGAGAACGGGAGCTTCGGAATACGAAAAAAATCTCCCATCCTCAACCAAACATACGCAGAGGAGGAAGCACCATGAGGGTCATTTCCACATTTAATGTTTTCCATGTTTTATCAAGCGGAGCATCCATTTCCCAACAAATGGAGGACAAAGAGAGAGAGAGACAGCAAGACAGAAAAAAAAACCTATTGCTCTTCCTTCGGCTTGGTACACATTCACTTCATCTTATGAGACAAGCTCAACGCCGATGCAATCACTTATCGGCAACTTTACTCACTAGTTCCTTTCTCGCTCTCTTGTGCTCTCATTCCTTTGCGAGAGGTTTTTCTACTCTCGCTGCTCTTGAAAGTGACAGCGGCTTCCTCAAGCTTCTCTTGCAATTGAGCACATTAATTCAATTGTTCATTCATTAATAAAAATTACGGAGCCGTCTGCAGAATTCTGTTAATTGTCACATGGAAATTATGTAAGCTAGACTAATTACAAATAGCATAGAATGCAATTAGTCAATTAATTGGCAAGTCAGAGTGGATCATAAGCGGAGGGAAGCGTGTAAGGGTAGTGTGTGTGTGTGTGAGAGTGTGGAGAAGAATGTTAATTTAAACGTGCGCGAGGAAGGGGGAGAAAGTGAAGGAGGACTGCCCAAATTTCCTATTACTAGCCGTAGGTGTGATACTGTGCGGGAAAGAGTAGTGCTAAGATCTGGCGGCAGCAATGGAGATAGTGTTGGAACAAGTTATAGGAGGAGCAGGGAGATGAGGGGAAAACTCGGGATGAAATCGACATTTCTGCTCCTGCTGGCTGCCTACAAGGGCGTCGTCCTCAACTGCCGACTGCACACACGACGTCGGCGAAAACGAGTCAACTAACAAAATGGCTCCCAATTCATTACTCTCACTTTGCCTACATGCTTCTCAAAAATACACATGCAGAAACATACCCCCTCGTCGTCTTCCATATACACACGCACATGCCTCAGAATAAAATTATACTTGATTCGAACAAAGGCGTGGCTTTTCAATTTTTATACTCATTCATGCATTTTCTGACTTGATTCTTAGCTTGCTTCTATGATAATAATACGTATATGCATAAAATATACGTACATCCAGGGGATCCACATTAGATCCTGCGCTCCTGGTCCTTGGAGAGACAAGAGAATGGAATCAGCGATTTCCTCATGCGTTGCTAATTTTTCCGTTTTCCTAATTCACTCACTCAGTAAGTCATCATTATTAATATTACTGGCACTCCTCTGTGTCATCCTCAGTGATTCCCATGCATTTAGACATTCTGGCAGATTCCGTTTCACGGTCTACTTTCCATGGATATTTCGGCTAGAATTTTCTAACTTTTCCTTTTTCTCTCTCTCTCTTTCATTTCATTGCACTCTTTCTCTCTGCTCTGCGTCACCGAATCTCCGACTAATTGTATCCAAAGAGTGGAAAAATATTTTTCTTCCTGCCAAGAATAACAGTAGTGCTCTCCTCATCATAATTATCATAAGTCCCTGAGAAACTCACCTCACTTTAGCATGATCTTGGAGGGACATTATATATTGCGCGTGCATTAGGACTAGATGGTCCTATGGGGAACCCTTACTCATGTTTCCCTTCTGTTGGCAATGAGTCATTCTCTTTACTCAGAATCAGCATAAAATCAGTTCAGTCACGCTTGAAGTTGATTATTCTATACAATATTATCATAATTAAGAGCGCAACGAAATAATGGGACGTCATTGGAAGGATAGTAGATGAAGAGCGAGAGATAAAAAGAGTCACAGGATACTGTCATCATCAGAGTAGTGGAATTCATCTTAATTTTCTTTTCTCATCTTCAAAAAAAACGACCAGGATTGAGATAATGAGGAAGTTGAAAAGTCAGTCATGACTCAGCTTACGTTCTCTTCCTATGTGTCTCTCTCGCTCTCTCTATGTCTGTTTGCTTGATTAGTACTTTATAGGCTCCGTTGAACGGATTTCTAAACGAAGCTCGGCGTTAATTCTCGAGTGCCTTTCATTTATACAGCAATGATGATAATGAGGATGATTGTACTAGCTCATTCCGTGACAGGGAGAGTGTGGAAGGTAAACAGCCATAGAGATGAGGAGAATGTCAAAGGGAATTTACATAATTGTAGAATTAAACAAGGGGAAGGATTGAGAGGGAAAGAGTCATCCCTATACGAGTCTCTTAATTGGTCCCAGTAATGAATGGCTATATTAGACATGCTTTAGTTGGGGCAACTCATTCCAACTGAGCAGAATGATGAGTAGAATGACTATGAGAGTGAGAGAGAGGGAAAGAGATACGGAATGAGACGTGGAAAGTGAGCGAGAAAATGAGAGAGGAAGAGCGTGTAATGTCTTTATTTCATGGCTGTTATCATCACAGAGAGAAAAGAAAATTCAAACAATCTTCCCCCTCACTTTCCGTATGTGTATACATAAGGAATTATAACGCCTCCTTGTGTGTGTGTGCCTGAGAAATTTCATTTTGTTTAAGAGTGAAAAATTCAAAGAGGAAAAACTAATAGTCAAGGGCTGGAAAGAATAATTGCATAGAGTTCATGTATATGATGATAATAGCACATGTATATGAGTCATGTATATGAGAAGAGTCATCTTCACCGAGATCTTCCTCCACTTCTAGTGTCAACATGGTTAGAGTTTTAGCTTGAGCACTATAGTGGAGGTGGTGATGATGAAGGCAGAAAGCCGTACGAGATGAATAACGCCTAAGAAATGAGAGCGGTTCTTCATACTATAGTAGTTCTCGCAAATATAACAGGAGGACATCCGTGTTACATTCGTCAATATACTCCATACATATACTACATGTAATGTATGAAGAAGAGCCAGTTACTTCTTTATTTAGGGGTTGGGAAAAAAAGCGGAGCCCTACACACACGCACACACGATCATCTTGTCATGATGAAGGCGCATTATTATGCATAAAAGATGGCTGGAAAGAAAACAGAGAAGCTATTCGCATTCACATCTTCCCAACACATCCTCTTGTTTGTTTTCCATTCACAAGACACACTTTCTTCTCTCCCTACCCAACACTTTCATCCACACATATATACACCTTTCAATGTTATTCTTTGTATTACGCCTGATCCCTATACACTCGGCTTGTTTACGTATCACGTGAGTAGTACCACACACTTGCATCAACTCCTATACATATAAGAAACACTCTTTTTTTTACTAAATCTTTTCACTCACTTGTCCCGCTCTTCCCCCATCACATACATATGTGGGGATGTGCGAAACCAACATAAACTTTTCATCTACTTTCCATACTCAATTTCTGACTCTTTCGCTCCCAACCGCCAGCCAACACAACTCTCTCATGCCCTTCTCCTTGAATATTGAATTTTTCCTGGACTGACTGGAGAAAAAATTCGATTAATTTTCAGGTCGGCAAGTGGAACGAGAGGGAGTTCAATTTCGTAGGTTAATTTTAATGTTTTTATAGTAATTTCCAGTAGCAGAAATATAGGGACAGGGCGTGGGATCTTAAAAGGAATGAAGACGAAGAAGAAGAAGATGAGATGTAATTGAGATAAAAGGACTAGAAGGGTGCTTCTTCAGGAGCAACAACGTCTGTGTGTATGTAGTTAGAAGGTAATTTTAGTAATTTCCGGCGAGACGTTCTATGGAGAGCAATGAACATGGCGTGGAAAGACTCGGATGAGGAAGAACGGATGGAGATAATGGAGAAAGAGAGGAGAGAGAGATAAATGAAAGCGAGAGAGAAAGACAGCGATAGAGGAAAACAATAGCGCTTGTCTTAACAGGCCCTACTTTGTTTCTGCTCTGTGGACAGCTTTTTAATTGAAGTGTTTCCGGCTTGCTGTCGGCTCCATGCTGTTGGTTCCTCCGATGTACTAATTAGTTTTCTCCTCTAAAAAGCCTCCTTTTGTTCCGCTTCCCTCCAACTTTCCCTCTTTGCGGAAGCTGACTCAGCAGTAGCTGGAGAATTGGAAGGAAATTAGATAGTTTTAACCAAATTAGTCTCTATTTGTTTCACAGAGAATTCAAGCTCTCCGCCGTTTTTCCTTTCCTCATAATAATAATTACTTTGTCCTCTTCTTCTTCCTCCCATGCAAAGTACATCCGACTTGTCTCCTCAATAGCTCTCACTCTCTCCCTCCATTTTCTTTCTTCTATTCCTTCTGATAAAGGAGGAGTAAGTCGAGAAGGCTTTTTAATTTAGCCCCTAAATACATATAGGGTCTTTAAGCAAACATGTATACATGTATGAGATAGTAAAGCTCCTAAGCGCCTCTGTCTCTGTCTTTCTGTCTCTCTCTTATCCATAAAATCACTTGATTTATCTAGCCAAAGGACTAGAGGAAGACGGCAGATTTGTACGGCTAAACAGAGGAAGAGCGTGATTAACAAAAGCAGCGGACAAAATGATTTTTCTCTTCTTCCAATGGTAATTTTTCACTCGACGTTTATTACCACAACAACGTATAGGAAGAAAACAACACACACTCACAGTCCCAATTCACATTAGCATGTTAAAGGGAAGATAAGATTATGGTCAACAGCACTAAAGACACTAGGGAATCCCCCACTTATTCTTCTTCTTCTTTCGCTCTTGAAATTCACTAACATCCTCCTTGTTTCTCATTAGTGAAATTGGAAAAATACAATGAAATTTGATGTCTATTTTTAAGATAAGACTGACTTGAGTCAATTACTTTGGCTGACGCAAGTTAGGAAGACTCTTACCCAAGGGACTGAAATTGTAGGACTGGTATGACCCAGTGAATCCAACTCATGGACACACATGACAAAAGTACATTGATACTAGGCTTGAATTAATTTTTTGAGCGCCTCTATCTATCTGTTCATGTATACATTATTGACACATGGAAATACATTTGAGTCCCATTCATTCATCTGTCCATGAATGGGCTGAAGAGCCAGAGAAAGGAGGAAACATAGTGCATTCACACATGAAACGTAGCCTATAACGGTAAATTAGGAAGTGAACAGATCAGAGGAAGGATGAGAAGTAAAGTAAAAAATAGGAGAGAGCGTAAGTAAAAAAACGGCGTTCATTGTGTGCAATTTTTTGTGGTTATGATACGAAGGTAGTCATAAAAAAAGTAGGGCATACAAACGAACACACACTTACTCACACCAAGGGCACAAATGGTTAGAGGCACTGCAAGGCACCCTAGCAAATCAAAGGGTGGGCCCTTCTCTCTCTCTCTCTCTCTCTCTCTCCAACTCTCACTACCTTCCTCCATTGTGTAATATCCGCATTTAGGTGTGCTCAATGCCAAAGGTGCTCTACACACTACATTATTGGCATCACAATGCAAGTACCCTCTCATTTTTTATCATCATCATTATCATCATCTGTGAATGCACAAGTTGCCCTTAAGGTCGCTATGACCCTTTATAAAATATTATTTCTGACATAACGGATGATCTCGACAGTACATTTGTAACCAAGTGTCCATATGGATCAGACTCCTCTACAGATTAGTTCATCCCTTCAAGGTAACAATTTACTACGAGCAAAGGTCCACCCTTCCCACAGTCACCACTAGACCTTCAAACACGCATCATCGTCATCCAGCTAGCTTATACCTTCAATTTTTAATTTTACATGTGTCCAGGCCATAATTTCGCAGATTCCGTGCGATAATAGCAAGTCCAATGGTTTTGAAGACACCAAACTTGTTTGACACCAAGGTAGTTTGGTTGATATAATTCAATAATATTTTTACATTCCCCACACTCATGATCTCACTCAGTGCCACAAGTGACGAATGGAGATATAAGTGGCCCGTGAGGTGAGAGATAGCGAAATAGGGAAGTCGTGTAGGGCAATTTAGTCTCCTGCCAATATCTTAATCTTGTGTAAGTCCGTATGAGAGAGAAGCTGGACTAAAGCAGTTCAAGAAACTAAGGACAGGAAGGAGACGAAAATTTGCACTACTGTATACCCTTGGAATAAGCCTGTAAGTTTGTGTAGTATGAGTCGGAATTTTGAGACGTAAAAAATGGTGGACTGTGTGACTTTTTGGTGATGATGCGCATTCTTAAATAATACTAGACTGTGTGAGAGCCAATGTGTCCGTTTGTGTGGAAGGGATTATGACTATTGCATTGTATTTTTGTCACGTGGAGTTGCTATTGGAATTACAATTGCAGAGTATTTATTTGCATTGTAATGGGAAAATACTCGAGTCTAGGTGACAGGCAGAAGTACTTTAATGAAACAATCAAGATTTATAATAAGAAAGGAAAGCGGATAGGATGGGAATTTTTGGGGGGAAGAAAAGAGGCCCCATGTAAAGGGCATATATCTACTGCAGATTACAGTGGGCGTTATAGTGGCGGAGCGATGAATTCCACGCCTTCTTTTCGGAGCTCTCGCTCACACGCACTCACAGTACAACTCGCCTTATTCACAATATATTTGCTCTGGCTCTATATTACTCTTCCTTATAGCCGCGGCCGTGGCAGCTCAGGGCCTACAAAACCAAGAGACTTTCATCCTTAAGCGAACCTTTCTCTTGACCGCTGCTACATTATCAACATTACCGTTGGATTATTTGTTGAGGAATATTTTACGCACAATACCACACAAACGCATACAGTGTGGACCAAGAAGTAGAAGAGAAAGAGGGATTTTTAGTACTTAGTGAGCCGGATGGATTAGATATTTACGCGCACAATCAAAACCAATTGAACTAGAAACCTTTTTTACAGATATGTAATACATATATAGTATATCTATAAAGCTAGCACTGTACGTTTCTCTGGATACGAAATGTGTGTGTTATATGCTTGTATGTGTTCATTCTTGGAGTTTTTTTTTCTGGGTTGAAAGTGAGAGAAGAACTCTGGAAGCGATCGAATTCCATTTTCTCATAAGGATGGCTTTTCATTTCCTTTCTCCTGCAGATGTGTATAATAGGTTCAGGGCTAGTATCGTACAAGTGCGATTGCCCTTTTATGTATCGTCAACTCCTTGTTCTCCTCCGCTCTTTATAACTTGAGTGAGTCCCCTGTCGTTGAAGTCACTAATGCAGAGGACAGGGCAAGAAGAAGGCTAAAACCAGCAAGCTGTATAGCAGTCCTACTGCATATACTCAACTTCTCTCCCTTCCATTAGCTCCTTGTCCTTTCGTCCTGCATATCTTTATATGAATGAGAGGAAAATTTCTGCTTTTGAAATATTTTATGGAGTCCTAAGGAAGCCTATCATGTCTTTCCCTCTAAATGGCTATTTATGATTGTGAGCTTCCATGTCCATTCCTTCAATTATGTTTTTTCTTCCCCCATTTCTACACTCACACACACTCATGTTCAGCCTGTGTAAACAGCTCCATGCACATGGGCACACAAACACACGCGGTCATACGGCTATATTCAATTTTTACGTACTACTTTAAGTGACTTGTAGAAAACAGCCATAGTAGTCAGTAAATCAACCCATTTAACCGCTCCATGTACGTGTGTCTGGATTTGTGCGTGTGTGTGACTGCACTTAAAAGTTGTTATTTCCTTATCACAATTAGGCCTAGTATTATATACATTTATCCATAACGGCATTACACAAGGAAGCATGGACGTTTTTTTACTGTAAACTGTTACCGTAAACAACAAGCACTACCACCAAGACCTAATAGTCCCGCCGTCAAACTTCAGAGTGAATTTTTACAAATGCCTAAATAGCCACGGGAAGGAATTTGGGGTAAAAAAAAACTGGGAACAACAATATGGCCAGTGAGCTCCATGGTGTTAGGACATGGGAGCAAAAAATTAGTATGCACATACATAAGCCCATTACAAGGAGTATTTATGCTGTTCTCATGTTTAGGCGCCTTTATTCTATAAACGATGACTATTGTGATCGCTCACTTCTGGTGTTTGTCATTTGAAGGTGTTTAGTCACGACAGCATAAGTGGCATTT
>JAQIWI010001635.1:0-15431 GCA_034698825.1 Deuterosminthurus bicinctus
GGTATTGTGACCGAAGTTGTTTAGGCATTAGTGATTTTGTCTTAGGGATTTTGTCCACGATATTTTGGGGTGTTACGATATGGCGGCAACTATGAATCAAAACGCGCGCTTCATGTACATGAACTTTGCATTAAGTAGCGACTGTAAATTAAGCATAAGTGTCATGCGGTTGGGTATGAGCACTGGACGGTTTTAGAAATCAAGACTTGGATCTCCGACGACGTGAAGCGCATGAATTTTATGTTGAAAGCAATTTTGAGTCAGAATGTATGGGTAGAATGTTTCTAAACTAGCGAGGCAATTCTGGTAAAAGTAACGAAATGAAGTTGAGCTCAAGTGGTTTCATAGGTATCGTAATCTTGCTACGTTTCATACGTGACATGGTGAGATGCTTATTAACGGAAGGAAATGTTAGGGTCGTGGGAGTAGTGTGCATTCCGTCTACGGTGATTGTACCATGGGCAGGAAGGCTTGGATGGAATTTCCAATCAGTTCAATTTTGTATTTCCTTGTTAGCAAAATGCTCTCAACTTCCATTGAACGGATAATGAAGTACTGTACTGTCTTTTCTTGATGCATCATCGATTCCGGGCAAGGTTGTTTTTGCTCCGAGCGGTCACTGTCGCAAAAAGATTTACTTCCTTGTATTATTGACCTTGTGTCCAACTGTTGGTCACAATAATCGAATCAATCTCTGTTTTCCCTGTGGCCTCGATAACATAAACGCTCATGAGCAGGATTTTTTTGAACATGGCCACAGTAAGATAAAAAAAAATCTTCCTTTCCGTTCATTCTTTTTTTTTGTTGGAAGAGCAATGGTCACATATTTCTTGGAAGTATTTCTTCACTCTTGATCCGTGCAGAACATAAATGAATGTTGCCTAAAATGATTGGCATGAATTAAATTCGTTGACATCCGATTTTCAGGCAGTTTTAAAGTCATTTGATCCGTCCAATCGTAATGGAAATAATGCCGCTTGCTTTCCTATTCGAGTATTTTGGTAGATGATTTTGTCAGTAAGGATGGCTGAAAAGAGATTCCAGATGGACTCGATAATGGTCTCGATATGAGTATAGCTGCCTACTTTCCTTCATAAAGCCTCCCGTGTTAGCCCCATTTCACACAGACGCAATAAAATGGATTGAGAAGCGGAGTCTTTGACGTAGGATGTAGTTCTCAAGTAAGAGTAAGAAGCTTCTCTCCATCACCACCGCCGCCGACCAATACCGTGAGAAATTTGAATGGAAGACTGTGAAACTAAGAATGTGGTCTATGTATAGACCACGCAACGCACAAGAGACGCAAAGGAAATAGAAAAGGAACATGTTCTTTTTGAAGAGGCTGCAATGTGTTTGTGGGTCTGTGTCCTATTGAATTGTTGGTCATAATGAAGTGCTCGCACAATCTCTTCTCTTTGTCCGTCTACACCATTGAAGAGAAAGGGGGAAGGATGAGAAAAGGGAAATAGTTAGTGAAACTGCAGGGGCTTTTGTGTCCTCTTCGACAATCCATCCCGACCAACATAGATATGTGCTTGTACACACAGCTTTGAGGCACTCACACACGCCAGACTTACGAACCCTTCTTCACTACTTACTCTACTGATCCGTGATATTCATATGCATTGAGCAGTAAGAATATTACTGCAGAATTCACTATCACCACTTCTTCACTTTTCCGTTCTCTATTTTCTTCTACCTTCTTTTTTTCTCTCTTCCCCTTCAAACGGAAGGCCATACAAATGTTTAAAGGAGAGGGGAAAGAAGGAGTGAAAGTGAAGGGGCATTTGGATATTTTGCTATGTCCTCTTCATCTCTATGCTCCTCGCAGCACTGGATGAGTTATTTCTGTCGACCAACATAATGCGGAGCTGTGAAGCAAGGGGGGAGAACCGAGTATGGTATAGCCAAATTTCAAATTTCATGCGCATTACCATTTTGGCATTCATGAATGCAAGCAAGGTCATACCTCAGCAGCTACAGTCGATTGTTGATCCTCACAAGCTCTTACCCATGCACGATTTTTCTGTGATTGCCGGATGACCACCAGTGGTCATTCTATTTGCTCCAAAATCATTTGAGCGTGTTTGCTCTAAGGGTAGTAGTTTCCTCCCAAGACTTCGGTGTTTAAATTGGCGTGATGGATATATTGGAAATCAGTTGGAATGTCAGGAAATTTTATCTTCCCAGCCCTCGTAGCATTCCCTTTCCGTGGTCACCAGTAAATTATCATTACACAAACACGTGTGAATTTTATTCCTTTATTGTCGCATGTCGCATTTCAAGCCATAACCTCAAGCATTCCCACATCTTCACGCTTTTTAAGTTATATTAAATGAGACAATAACAGGGATAAAGGCTTCAGAAAGACTACAACATCGTGAACGCAGCAGTTTTTTACGTCGCTTGTGTCGGCAATAAAGAGAATAAAAGGAGATAGTCCCTTGTAATCAATGGGCTATCTGTACTCATTTCGAACGTAATAGAAATCGTGGCACGTACAAGGCGTCCAAATTCTGCTAAAATAGGAGAGACATGCGTGTAAATGTTTTTGAGCCTGCACTAAGCATTTGGTAGCTAGCTTGTGCAAACCGTGTCTTGTTATATAGGTACGTAGATAAACATTAAGGAAGCGAGATATGTCAATTAAAGGAAACATATGATGACTTTTGTACTATTCTCTAACGGGGGTGGCTTGTGCGAAAATAGCTGAAATTTATACACGTCCAGTCGTTCTGTAAATTGTCAACGTGCCTGACAAACGATCACCATTATTCTACTTAAAAATGAAATTAAACGTGTGGCCTTCGTCATGTCCTGGCTTTAACGGAGAGAAGATTTACTTGCAATATGCCAGGTCGAGCCAAGAGCTGGCGACGACGTACGTGCAAATACTCGGTATTTGCCTTTCGTTTTGATATTCCACTGAAACACAATTGGACTATCCTCAAATAATTCCTTGAATATGTGGCTCAGCTGTGGGTATCGCATGAACTTTCAAAGAAAATACTTGATTCGAAATTAGCAGGACTTCTTCTGCAATACAGTTCAAGGTCAGACAAGGGATTGCAAGCTCATCGCATGGGAAACAGACAAAATTAATGGCGCACTGTCGACACAAGCCACATGTGTACCTGGCCAATTAGCGTACCTGAGTTTTTTAAAGACCCGCCAAGCCAAGGACCCAATAGGCATGTAGACTTCGACAGGCCTATTGGACTTGTTTCAGTTGTGACTTGGTGGTACTATGGTTCTAGTTCTTTTTTTTCGTATTAGAATTTTCGGGATCTCTGTCCTGAGAGTGAAAACTGAAAAGATCCTCTCTTGAATGTAAAAGGGAAGACGACTATTGTGCTGATTGCATGCAAAATGAACTTGACGATATACACTTGCAAATACATCGTACAATGTCTACCTTCACGTTGTAAACTTTCCCTTACAAAACGAATTCTAAATGCAATAGCTCACTGGAAAGCTAATGAAATAGTGATTGGAATAGCATTAGATCAAGATCTCGGATAGTAACGATTCCGGAACTTTTTGTAAAATGGGATGGACGTTTACAGGGTTTCTGTGTGCGATTTCTTCAAATAAATCTTTTGTAGAATGAATACAAGCTCAAGTTAAGCGCAGACAGTTTTACATCTCGAAATTGCGTCAGAATGCAAAACTGAAAGCGTACTTCCAAAACGTTAAAACGTCTACATTCAATCGGGGCATAATCTATAAGACGGCCGTAAGGTAACCTAATGGCATCATTTTTCTAGCACAATGGAAGGAAGAATCAAGAATTTTATTGTGTTTGTAGAGAACGGCAGCTTGTGACACAAAGCGCGATGGAAGGAAAAACTTTATTTTGCAGTATGACGAATATCCACGCATTTATTTTAGACTGCATCTGGTCAGTTTTTTTCTCTTTATTTGGCATAGGCACATAGTGCACGGCAATTTTTCCGATTTACAGTATGCTTGAATTTACAGTTTGCTTAACGCGATAAGACAGCATAGTTAACCGAAACTCCACCAATAATAATGTCAACCGAAATAAACCAACAATGCAATTAAGCTAAGAGTTGGGTAGTATAGAGAATTAATAGAAATATAGGTTTATATGAAGTAAAATGAAGCAGATTTGTGTGGGCGCTGTCATCATCTTGTCGGTTTAAAAATAGGCTTTCCAAAAAAATCTATCCACATTTGAAAAGTAAAGCATGGAAATTTCCTCAGGAGCAAGATGGATGGAGACAGAGTCTGGAGTCAGGGCGAAACCTCATCTGTAAAATGCAGAGCACTAGAATATGATAATATTCAAACTAGAAGTGACTATATTCACATGTCTCCCTTCCTTGTGCTTCCTCCATGAGCGTCTGGCTTTCCAGGGCATCTGCATCTGGAATACGAGTTTGCAAGAGACATGAGCGCAAGCGTTTATCTTTGCACGGCATGCAGTGTCATTACAGTTTGAACAGTAGAAGTATATAGTGTACAGGCAAAATGCCACTGGAGTTTAGTATTTGAAACGGAGGCTGATGAATTTAAAGATGCATAAGTGTCAACAATGTAAAAGCACAACGGAAGATCACACACATGGACATTCATCCCAGTCGCTTTTCTCACGTTCGCTGTCTTCTTAGTAAAAAAAACTGACAAAGATCGAGGAGGAAACGTAGGAAAGATATTATATAAGACAACAAATAGCATTTACGGCTTAACACGACAGGGCTACGTAAGTGCCAACTTTGCTCATGTTATTTCAACCAGCAGCTTTCGCATGTTAGATTCGAATCGGTTCATTTTCTTCGTAAATTCTGGTTCACCCCGTCTACCTTTTGCATAAATTTTAAGAGTTTCTCCAGTGAAAACCTGTTACAAATATTATAAATGGACAATTACATGGTGTAGCAGTTTTTCTGGAGAAATCTTAACCATTACTTTATAAGGTCCATACGAGCTCGTTGTTTTTGAAAGCCCTAAGCAACGCGCCATTTGAGACTGAAATTTTGACGAGTATGTTACCAAATATTGAAAATTCTTTAGCTTCAAGAAGTTTGGAGTACGTGGATTTCTCTGGACATTGTTGTGTGAAACACGCGTCACTTGAAGAGCATTCACCCAATGCAGATGGTATGGTTATCATAGCGAGCAGAATCGCAGGTTCTGTGTTCTTCCGTTTATTGTGCATCATGGTGGATTTAAAATGTTGTATACTTGAGATGATCATAGTGATCAGTGTGAGCCCAAGAACCACGCCAGCATATGATGTACCCTAATCCGCACATGATGAACACTTATTATTTTGTTGCAGTCATTTTGGCCATGATAGCACTTGTTATCACGTACTAAATGTCTTATTCAATGAGATAGCACTGTCGTTATCAGCACTGTTACACCTCTACGACCAGCCTTAATCCCTGAACTGACTTAGGAATATTATCTTTCCCCGCAGCCTTTAAATGTGACCGTACAAATATGTCACAAATGTCTCTGAAAATTTTCATCAGCAAAACATGCCCTAGCTTTTGTCCAACGTCAGTCGTGTTTGGATGCGGGTGAATGACGTTTTTCAAAAGTATCTGTTTTACCAGCACTGTTTATGTGGTGGGCGGTTCCTGGAGATACAAATGACACAATGTTTCGTCGAATTTGTTCTTTTACTAAAACGGCCGACATTACACTCAATTACGCTAATTTGGGCACGATAATTAAGGAACAACCATGAATTTACTTTGTTCCCTACGGACATCGGTTAGAGTATTTTTCGATTCCCTTATCAGTGCTTCGCAAAGCCATATTTTAAGAGACCTGATATGGAGTTTCCATTATTTCAACTCCAATTTTCCAAGTATTAAGACGACAAGAATGAGAAATCAAAAGAAAGGCGAAGGTCGCTGATAATCAAGTAGATAGATGTTGAAAGTGGTACAGCTGCAGGCCATTGTTCCACCAAAGTTGGAATGCTCCTATTGTTCTCAACCGTCTTATAGGTTGGATGGAGGAGAAAATTGCTCTGATAACCTCAAATGAAAAAGCTTATGAGAAAGCTTTATCCTGTGTGGAGGATGGTGTTTATGTTGACTGCCCGGTGCTCACTATACTTCCATCTTTCGTATGACGGGAAAAGAAATAAAATTAATTAAAGACACCAGACATGCTCACCCGCTTGCCAACTGACAAGTCGTACGTTACTCTGGTGATGCCGTTAGGACTTGTTTCATAACTTTCAATGAGTTGCACTTAATCAAATACCCTTCCACTGCTGTGCACATTCATCTAAATCATCTGTAGCCTATCGAAAAAAAATATTCATGCTTTCCTTTATTCGGAAAAATTACAGCTGAGTGACCATGATAAACTCATCACACAAGGCTGTCCTACTGTGTGTATTACGCTTTTCGGACTAATGCGCGTGTACTATATAGATGGAAGTGACGGCATGTGGAGTTTTTGTACCAGAATCCACCTCAAGCAACACAACGGAAATAGCTTAGATGATTTGTTACCATCAGAGTTGGAGTTTATGTGGGAGAAACTTATTTGTTATCTGCATACATGACTGTATGATTATAAACCTGTCCGAGTTTTCTCCTCCCTAACATTCTCATGTATGTACCTCTACATTTTTCAGAGCAAATCTCGCGCCCAAAGACGCCGACGAAACGAAAAAGGAAGACGAGAACAGCGAGAGTCGGGCTCATCAAGATACTGATGGAACTTACTTCAGGGACGTGATCAAAGGTATAAATTTCTTCAGAGAAGATAAACGTAAGTCATTTTTCAATTCATTACGTTCGCTCTAGTACAATAGCAGGGGTCAGGGAGGTCGTCAGGGTGGAAAGATGTGATGATCCCATTAACAACAAGGGATGTGGTTAATGTTTCAATGGGAACATGACACTTCGTATGGCAAGCCTCCTCACGTATCGCTATAGCCGTGAGTTATTATGAGTTTAGAATGAGAAATAGAGCCCAAGTCAAAGGTTTAGCATAGCAATAAGCTTCTATGTGGATTGAGTTTGTTTCTATATTTACCCGCTAAAAGTCATTTATGCGTCTAAACTATTCATCTTTCTCGCATCATCTGCCTCAATTTGATAAGCGAATTCATAAGTTGTTCTCTATGTTGCTATTGTCGAAATATCACAGCTGGAAAGTATATGAAGAACGAATGGAAGTGGTGAAAGTCACTACCCAATGGGACAAGCTAGAACAAGGCAATATATAAATCACGGTTGCCATGAATCCATAGAGGCCGTAAACTGTGTAATAATGAGCTTTTCACTGCTTATCCTGAATGAGCAAGAGGAGGCGGTAGATGGAAATGGCAAAGATTATACGAAGCCAATTTTAGCCCTAAATCTCATCAGTACAAAAGTTTCTCCTTCCTTTTCTCTTCATCATGTAATCCCGCGGTAGATCTTGTTACCTGAGAAAGTCTCAGCCCCTCATACGCTTATGACGATTGTTCCAGGATCATCATTATTTTACAATAAGAGCAGTATAGCTGTTATGGTTCCGTCCACACCAAATGAATTCGATAGAATCATGATGGTGATGAGCTGGTATAAAATTAGTTGAATAATAAATCATTGATAGGAAGCGTGGCGCACACACATGACTCCTTTGGTGTGAATTGGACTGAATGGAAGACAGGATACAAGGTGCATGAAGGAGAACAACCGCCGTTTAACCCTGTAATTCTCAGCATCCACGTCAAATGTTCCTGAAAAGAATCGAATATAGGCTCCTCCGATGCGTTGAACCGCATTACTTCTGAACAAAGACTAACTTATTCACACCAATGCCGCAATTCCAAGAAATTCATGCTTGTAATTAAAGAGAATACTGAACATTGGTTTCGTATTGATATAGCAGTCTCGTGGAACGCCTTTACAAAGTCTACGCTCCGAATCAATGCCAACTCGGCTTTCGTCTCATTATCTTTGGCATGGACCTTATATATTTCGAAGAAATGTACTCAGGGTTTTGATTATTATCTTACCTTTTACCCTCTCATCCTTCACTTTTCTCAGAAAATCGAGTAGAATTCACATCTTTTGCATGCAACATGCGAGCTAGTACGAAATTTTATCCTGGGAGAATATTGAATTTCATTTTTGAAACGATGTCAGTAGTTTCACAGGGATATAATAGTACACAGTAAAAGGTTACTTTCTCGATCTGTTCCTTATTCATGTACTGTGTATGCTCATAAGCTACGATAACTTCTGAGTATCATTATTCGGTTCATCTGATAGAGCATCATTGACTTGACTCATCATTGAACATAAAAGAAAGCTTTTCACCAATCAGTATTCAGTGAGAATAGAGGTGACGATCTCAGCAATATTCAGTCCACATTTTGAGGCACTACTCACTCAGATCGTACAAGGGGGATCATGACGGAATAGATGCATAATTTTCTAGCTTTCACGAAAGCTCTAAACTTTCACGAGTCTCTAGGCATTAAGCACACTGATAAAAATCAGCTCATATAGGTGAACGTGAACAAGAATGATTGGTCTGTTTGTGGGATCATCTCGTTAAAAGTCTCCTTCAGATGCAAAGTCTGACAAGAGGGTTCATCATCTTTCTTTAGACTGCATAAGGCACTCTGGGATATTGGAGGCAGTGTGATTTCATGCAAATGGTTGTACACAAACTTCGTCAAAACTTGGAAACAGGTAGGAAGAGAGATCTGGCGCAGGGCGATAAAGGATTCAAGAGGGCACGAGCTCGAGGATGTACATCATGGGGAAAATAAGATTTTTTTATATCACTCGTTTATCATTGTTAAAGCTACGAATTGTCCAACAACTTTGTCGAGAGGTGAAGTAACGATGAAATAACTGACAGGCTGTACATGAGAATTCTACCTAAAAGGTAATAAAATAATCATGAGTCATGAGCCGCGTTTTCGTCAGTCAACAATACCATGCATTTATCTCACTGTAATCAGTTCAACTTGGTTGTAGTATGTATAAATATAGAGAAATGTCAGGAATGGAAGTATCTCGATCGAACAAACGGAAAGATTTCGTGTGGTTTGAGAGGATCAGGTCATTGCAACCCATCTATGTTGATCGATTGTTGTTATATAAGAGGACAATTTGTTGAGTCAAATAAAATATCCGTATCCGTTGAAGCGTCGTTACACAATTGACAGTGAACAGTTAAAATGACCCCAATTTCTTGGCTTTACAGACATGGAGTAAGAGGAGTCAAAGGCGTGGGTTTATGTGCGACCAGTTTTACATCTTACCATGAATTTCTGCTTTGAACTCGAGTTCAAAATGCTTTTCCTCGCACAAACTTGATAATTCTCGTTCTCTGCTATACATTTCTTCCTTTTTCACAGTAGTGCATCATAGAGGCTCGTGCTGTATAATATCAACGTCCTCGTCTGCTTTGCTTTTCATTATTGTTTGTGTTGAAACGTTGCAAAAGGGAAAGCAAGAGTATGGTATAGTACAGAGGAGCTATAATCCAATAAGGATGCACGCGTGTACGTATGTTTTTGCAGCTTTGTTGTGGCGAGCGTATTGAGGTAAGGAGCGTGCTAGTAAGGAAATGCGGATTCCTGATTTCAGGGTCGACCGACACTTAAATTTCTACAGCTATCTTGGTGGAATGTATTCTTTCTTTGCCCTAAATGGATCACTTTCTAAGCAAAGAGGCTTTGATTGTCTCCTTTAGTGCAGGCTTGTGTATTCGTCCGAGCACAGTTTGAGTGCAATGTTGCTTTGTCACATTGTCGTTATCTTTTAAAAATAGTAGCATTAGATGAGCCTCAAAACGCGACAAGTACGAGTTACTTGCAACTAGAATCCTACCAAAAAAACATCGATACCTCTAAAATTATGTTCCTTCCTCATTATCTTTTGATTGAGCTACATGCGGATAGGAAGATAAGGAGGAACAGTTGAAAGTCTTGCTACGATTAAAAGTTTGTAGAGTGTTTTTTACTATACGCATAATCATGGTTGATTGAAACTGTACTCAAAATTAGGTGCTTCTGGAACTTTGTGAATACGAGGTTAAAGGCAGCTACAACTGTTCTTATCAATATGCATACAAAAATAACCTCGTTGACGCATTTATACGTCCTTACTTCTGCAGACAGGGAAATACAAAGGGAAAAAAAGAGTGGTGGAATATGTTGAAGAGCCTACGTTCAAGGGATTACAAGGATAGAATCCAGAGAAAACTTCGTGAGTTGAAGGTATCTCTATTTTGTCTTCTGTGGAAACTGTGTGTGTGTGGATTGCTTTAGAGAATATTTCCAACGACTTCTTCTCCATCCCACGCTCCTGCAAAGCTGATAATGTCTTCCCAAGTGAGCCCATACACTTTGATAATAATGTGGTGAGGGAACAACTTTCCCTGCTGTGCATTAACCGCATTCACACTTTATACCTATGAGCTATAGAAAACACACTAAAGAATGTCACATTACTATCTATTGCGGCAGATGTTGCAGTAACATAGAAGCACGTAACCCTGACGCAAGCTTGTGTGTAGTGAAAGTAAGGCTAGTTCACACACACTGACGTATCCTGTAGACAACATAAGAGGAAATTGAACACACGATCTCTTAACTTTGTGAGGAGGAAAACTTACCATCTTGGTTTGCATCAATATCCACGATGATGAGTTCTTGTTCAGGTGAATAAGTCATGTTCAATATATCAACAAGGCCCTCCGTGCGAGGGGAATGAAACTGTGGACTCAGATACTGTCTCATTACCTCTTTTGACTGCTCAGTGTTGTGCTAGTTTTCATTTTTTGCCTCCAGCTAATTGTGTGCAAGTTAAGCGATCCGATTTTCAAAATACGACAAATTTCGTTGTATTGAGGTAAGACAACTTTCAATGTAACTGCCTGGGGCAAGTTTAAAAAAAGGAATAAGAGCAGGTTAAATGATTTTCTGGGTTGCCTTTCCACATAATCATTTCATTACGGCTCCCGACTGAATTTAAAAGCCCAACATTTTCAGTATATTCATCCTATCATCATTTTCCGTGGACTCCCTGTATGATAGATGTAAATAGAATAATTGAGTGGCTGCTCTCACAGGGTGTTCTAGCCTTTCCATGATCAGTACTGCACACATCGAATTTCCAATATTCTCCTCACACAACTAGACAAGAGCAAAGTGACTCCTCCGAGGTATAGAGCAGACTTTACGGTCCCATTACCAAAACAGGCAGGCAGAACCTAGGCATATCTAAGCATCTTAAACTCCCCAGCTTTTTGTACAAATACATACGACTGTGTTGTGTGTATGTGTGAGAGAGTGAGTAGAATGGAAAGCTCGCTTCCTAGGAAATGACGATGCACTGCGGTGCTAGTCAATGTCTTGAATCTCAAGCCTCTTCTTCTTCTCACTACTTTTCCTGCAGCTTCTCACACGTTGATTTGGTAAGCTGGTTCAACTAGGAGATATTGAGGTTGTGTGCAGACGTAAGTTCTGCCATGTGAAGAAATAACTTGAGCCTGGAATGTACAATTGGAATTGAAGAGAACCGGAACATATTTTATTTGGCGCCACAGATACGTGAGATTAGAGTTTCACGCTACAAATTCCACTCTAGCACTTCCACTGTCGTCTGACCATTAAATCTATTTTTCCTTCCGAAATGGCAACCAGTTTGTTACTATAAGTTGTAAGGGATGCGTGTGAACAACAAGCTGTAGAAACTTGCTCTTGTAATTCTCAAAAGCCCATAAACATATTAACCGTAGGACAATGTTTCCTCTCAGCTTACTCCTCCGAAGCTCTTCCACCGCCACCTGTATGCTACCTTCAAACAACAACCCTCCGGAGGAACAGCTACACCACAATGGATGCACTGAAAAACACCGCAGATGAGAGGGCTTTCTGTGTTGTAGTGCATTTCGACGGCATAGGAGGCAAACTTATGTAGAGAGTTAAATTTACGACGACTCACATTGGATTCTGTATTTCAAAAGCCATTAATCCTCAAGTTGAAAATTGCTTATGTAGCTCACTGTGAGAGAGCGGTAAGAATAGCTGGGCTACTTATTATTCTTTTTTCCCATCACGTGCTCTCCTACCTAACACATCTACGTGAAGCACCTAAACTCACCAATTTCACTTTCTACCAAGCTATTTATTGCTACTCACCAGCAGCTGGTGGGGCTCAAGCTTTGTATAACTTAAATAAAGTGTTGCCATTTCGACGAGGAGCATCTGTTCCATCCTTACTGGTTTCTTTATCCACAACCTTCTCACTCTTACCGTTTATTTTCATATGTGCACAAGGCAGGTTTTTAGCGTCATTTTTATGTGTGATATGATTAAAGTCACTCAGAACCATGCGCATGAACCATATAATTGTGTTGTTAGGCTCGGCTTAGTTCATGCTTCTCGTCTTGCAGACTGGGTGGAATTGGGTGGCTTAGGGCAGTATTATATGCCTTTAATGACTACTTCCCTCCTTATTGAACCTATTGTTCATGAGTCATGAGTAGGAACGGTGCTTTCATGCAACCAGGAAGTACATTAGGAATATCATTGGTTAATATGCAATTAGCAGCTCACGTGGCTTCATGGGAAACAGATTTGTCCCTTGTTTATAAATACCAAGCCCACTCGTTTTGGGCGAGCAATAAGTGCAGCGCAATAACGTAGTGCAATGATGAGCGAGCCTGTGATTATGCAGCAAAGCCTAATGGTTTGACTGTACTTCCTCTGTAATCACTACATGACCTTTCAGTCCATTGTTATCCATTGGGAATCATCTTGTCAGGGTAATACGTGGAAAGTACACAATTTCACGCTCGATGGGAGACTGCAACTCTTATGGTGCTATCAATCAATGCCATGCTGTCTTTATGAACTTCCCACGCCATGGGTAGGTGCGTATGGAAAAAATAGAGTCGGTATTAGTTTGAAAAGTAAGTACAAGTAGATACTGTGATGAAGAAGTAGCCCACAGTGATTTATATGAAATCGTGGCATTTTCTCTACGGCATTGTTTTTACTGTTATGATTATTACGGCTAGTACCAATAGCTTACGTTGTGCTAAAGGCCATTAAATGCTGCCAGGCATCCTAATAGACAGTCGTATTCAATTTGTTGATATGAACGTGTCGTTCGTTCCATAAACTTTTAGGAGAAAATCGAGGGAAACTTTGACCTGGCTGAAAGAACTGAAGACGCTTAATGGCAAGTTTTTCTCTCAGGCTTTACGCAAACTTCGACTAGGAGCCGTCAAGATAGTCTCGTGCTAGCTCACTTCTAGTTCTACTCTTGGTTATATCGCTGGTGTGGCAGACAGACAACCGAAATCATTCAATTTCTCATCTTCTCTCTCTCTCTCATCTTCTCTATTTATATATAAATACTAGTGGAGCCCGTGTTCTCTGGATGCCACAAATGTAATGATTCTAGATAGACCGAGGTGGTTTACTGCAACCTGACAAAGCTATTTAGCTCCACCGTGACCCTGGCAATTCGATCTTACTTTGCTCCAGTAATTTTATCGAACTGGGCCACAGTATTTCGCCCTAACTTGGGCACGAGAGTTCACTCTTAATTCGACCCCGGTAATTTACCCTAACTTTACCCCGGTAACTCGCTCTAGCTTGGTCCCGTTAGCGGTTCGCACTAGCTGGGTCCCGTTAGCGGTTCGCACTAGCTGGGCCCCGATGGTTTTCTCGTGTGTGGCCCTGCCCTGTTGGTGCTCTAGCTTGGCTACGGTGTTGGTTCCTCACACGGTGATTCACTCGAAATTGGCACCGGTGATTCGCTCTAAATTCACACCTGTTTGCTCGAAGCTGTCCGTGCGCTGTTTGAGTTTAACTTAATAGTGAATGTTTATAATCAAATTTAGAAAGTGGTTCGAGAACCGATAAACAATAAATAACTTTTGAGCTATCCTTAGTGAAAATTGTACGATTGGTCTTGTAGCAGATGGCTTCCAAACCACCCAAATATTGAAAAAAAAACACTGTTTTTAGATTCAACCCGGATTTCAAACAGGTTTTGGGTAGTGATCCAACACATTCAGTGTGAAAAACTCTAATCCAACTCTCTGGCTTTCGAATGAGATGTTTTTCATGTCATGAAAATCGGTCGAGCGAGCGGTCTGAGAGTTTTTAGCGTGCAAACAGAAAAAGTTGTTACGCGCTCATTACATAGTGGGTACCAAAGAACGCTAAATTTGTGCTGTTATATTTTCTGGGTGGATTGGTTAGGTGATTAGGACAGTATGCTGTGGCTGAAAACAGTAGTTCTTGTAATAGCAGAGCATATCTACAGATAACCAGTGAATAGGTTAGACCAGGGATTTCTCCAATGGACTTTTAAGCTCCTTTGGCGCTAACCGAGTGTATGAATCTTAATGGTGTGAAGAACTACAAAATGCACTCAACTGTTATTTCTTCCGTCGTTGGTCTCGATGGACATGAGGCCTTTTAGCGTACTCTTCGCTCCTATCATTCCATCTCTGTTCTGAAGTCGAGGGATCAGGCTGATCTTGGAATACCCGTACGTTGTATTAAGACTGATGATAGTCGTAAATACTATAGGACAATCCAAAATAGTAAACTTCCCATGGTATCAGTAGGAAATAATCCTTCTGAGCATTGTCCTTCCGACTTGCCTAGGCGGGAAATGTCACTAGTCTAAAATGAGGGTAAAAGTTCGAATGGTCCTTTGGCTTTTTGGTTCATGTGTTCCGATCTTAGAGAGACTATCATTTTTTAGCTACAAAACTATTCGTACTTTCAGCTTTTGCTATTTGTTTAACTTACAATACCTGTAGTTTCTAGCATTCCGACTTAGCTCAAGCAATATCCTGGAGGCCGTCAGAGCTGAAAGTAAAGTATAGATTCAACTTCCTACTTAAGTCTCCGAATATCCACAGTATAACTATTCCTTCACAGTCAGCTTCCAAAAGGTTTGTCTCTTCCCACTCCCACAATATCATTCATCTGACTGAATGAAACCCCGCATTCAAGAAAGGAAGGGTACTTCAAGTGTTATTTTTTAGAAAAAAACTACGCTTGCTATACATCGTCAGTACTTACATGTTACCTAATACGATATTCTTATCTCCCTCGAGCACTCATGGCTAATTTTGTCACTCGACTCCCGAAGGCAGGCGGTCATTTATGTTGACGCAAATAGACGCAAGATTTATCACCCAAACTTTGACCATTACGAGAGGTACCAGTCGTAAGTAAACTCATCGGGTGACTAATGACACACTTTCAGAACATGTACCTAGAATAATGTCTAAAAACGCAATACGTGTGGAGTTTGCATTTAGCACGTCGAAAAAATGTGTTTGAGCATGAAGGCCGTGAAGCGCAGGCACAGCTCGGACTTGGCATCATGGAATTACTTTAAAATATTAGCAGCAAACAATTTATTTCATAGAAAACATGGTGCACCGAGCGCGTT
>JAQIWI010001636.1:0-15407 GCA_034698825.1 Deuterosminthurus bicinctus
GTTTACTCTCTGAATACACTGGCAACCGGCACCCACATCTTCAACTTTCTGGAATGTCTTGTAATCTTCATGACTAAAAATCCTGACATCACCCCTCGAACCATCCCATCTTCTTGTCTATAATTAGAGTCAATAATAATAAAAATTGCATTTTTAAACCATCACATTACTTACACAACGGTCATAAGCCTCATAACTCATAAGTCATAAGAATCTTCCCACAAAAAGAATCTCTATTAAAATGCTCCCAGTCTTCAGTTCCCCCAACTTTAACTCCAACGCTGCAATAGTATCCATCGCATAATAATTGAAAATACTCAGCCAGCTAATATTTCAAGCTGAAAATCAAATAAAATTGGAGTAATTAACAGTTAGAAAACCGGGATTAAATTTAGCCTTTCCGGTCGCCCGGCATTGAGTTGTGCTCAATGGCGCCCAAACGTTCTCAGTGCGGATTTACGTCGTCATGCATTTAGAATGAAAGCTCGTGAAAAAATGCTGCGTAATTGCTGGAAATTCTCATGAAAAATTATACTGGAAATGGAGAAAAATAGTTGAAATTCATAGTGCGTTTCAGTGCGTTTAAGGTAAGCCTTGGAATTAGTTTAGTCTGGCTGTAAAATTGGATCAATTTATTGCCATCTAACTCAGACTGGGGAAGTTGAATGGGTTTGGATTGGAGCCCCATGCTGTCTGTACTGTGCCTCATGCAAGCCTTGTTTGGAAGTTCAGATGGAAGCAGGCAGGAGGCTTGTTGGACTCGTCAAGTGAAGTGAAGTGCCACACACACTGACTCCACAAGATTTTATACAATTTGGCATTTTCTCTCTCTCACTTCTCTATCTAATAGCAAAAGGAGCATTTGTGCGTGAAGAAGGGAACAAGAGATATATTACGGTGGATTTCACCTGGCAACTGTAAAATTATTATTATGGTAGTCAAGAAATAGAGATCATGATGAACATTTTAGTTTACTTCTCAGCCTACATCCTAAACGGTTGATTCATGTAAGTTCTAGATTGTTCTATTGAAATATGTATTTTATTTTAAATTAAAATGCTGAGTAATTTCTGGCTGGCCTCATGCCGCCGCAAATTTCCGCTCTATTTGACTCACTTACTGACCTTTGGTATGAAGGACTTGACGAAGGTCGGTCTTGAAGTGTTTGAAATGAGGGAGTTTGTTTTTAGTTTTTAGAATTTTTAGGGAAAAATGATTGACCTTAATTATTATCATGAAGAGGTCAGTGGTCTTCGTTCAAGTTTGTGGCGGTTTTGGAAAGCGGTCAAACTAGGATGAGGTGGTGGTTGGTGCTTGTTGCTTGCTGTTAGTAATTATTAATTATGTAACTTTTACAAGCGTGAGTTTCCAATGCTAATTCTGAAGGTCATGCTAGTCAAATGCGTATTTATTAGAATTGGAATAATTTATGTGTGGATGCATAATAAACAAAATAGTAATCTGGGTAGTTGGTTCAAGTTTGAAGTGTTTTTTTTTTTGGAACATTAGATTCATAGCATCGTCAAGGTTACACAGTTGATAAAATGTTTTTTTTTAAACTAAATTTTGGGACTAATTCAATATGTTTATTGTTGTTGTTGTTGTTGTAGGTCGTGACTACAGAGAATTTTGAATGGTGTGGATGTGGTGAGAGTGCGTGAGTGGTGACCCTTGAAGAAGGAAGAACTCGAGCCGAGAAGATGTACTTGACCTCTCATGTCCCCGTTGGTCGTCGTTCATGCTGGAACTATTATGAACGTGGATTCGTCCATCTTTGCGCTCACCCAAATCGATAGATCAGTTCGGAAAATCTTGTTGTTGCAGTCAAAAAAATCATCATTATCATCAGCAGAAGAAGAAGAGTCAGTCAGTGAGGGGACGAACAATTCAGTGAAAAACTGTGAAGAAGAGTTGTTGAACATTGGATGGGAGTCCATCTGCGGATTGATACAATTGTATGGTCCAAGTGCGGAGAGGCAGTTCCTAAGCACATTGATCTCATTAGTAGTGAAGACATCATTGTTGTTGTCGTCGTCGGAGAACGAGGAAATTTTCCTCCAAGCCCAGAAGCTTCTACAAAAGTATCATCTCAAGCTCAACCGGCCCGTTGTGTCAACTGCCTTCATCACAGCCTTTGAGTCTTTCAAGTCCTCCTCGTCCCTTTCCCCTCAACAATATCTCCAACACTTGAGCCAAGGTCTCCGACTGTCCTCTCTCACTCAATCTGTCTCATGTGTTATTCTGTTCAATCATCTCTCCTCCCTCGAGCAAGATTCCGTCAAGTCTTATGTGTGTGCAAAATTGGAGGAATTAATAATCATTGAGAAAAATGACTCTGAACTAAATGATCCCACCTCCCTCCAACTCATCCATCAGTTTGTCAAGGCTCACAGTGAGCATTTATTAGGAAAACTTGCTTGTTTTAGTAGTGAAAATAGTGATTTGAAGAAAAACAAAATGGCTCTAGATCCAGAATCTAACGGACAAGTATTGACTTTTGATCCCGGAGTGGTGGATTTTGTCTTAGAGTTGGGTCCGGCCATATGCAATACAGTGGAAGAATGTCGGGCAACTTTGAGCACAGTGATACATCGCCTGACGCCGTCAGTCGTGGCCCGAATTATGGTCGGAATGGTCAAGGCCCAAGAGAATGTGTCGAGCAATTCGGGCGGGGGATCCTCAGCCTGGGGCGACTCATCGTCCTCCTCCTCTTCCAAAGACTCCAAAGAAGGTTCATGGAATGGGAAAGTATTTGTGCAGGCAGTGCTGGACATCGTGCCGAGTTTTAAGTGGCCTGATGTGTTTCGTGAGTTAGACTTTCCGGGATTTTACATCAAGGACGGCCGCTCCTTCCGCTCGCTCATTGAAGCCCTTCGCTTCAGTCTTCATCTCCAAGGGCTGAGCCGGCCGGAGCAGTTCCCCATCGATGATTTCTACCGGCGGTGGAACAACACGGAGGGACAACTCTCTCTCATCAAGTGCTGTCTGAACAATCAGAACAGCGATGTGTTCAGCTTTGCCGACTACCCCTATCATTCCACCATGGTGGACATGCTCAAGACGTCAGGGGACAAGTCCTACGAGATGAAGGAGATTCAGCAGTGGAAATCAATTCAGCTCCTGGAGCTGCTCATGTGGCTGTCGGATGCGGGACATTTCCAAATGGTCCATGACTTGTTCCAGTTCCCCGTCACCCACTGTCCGGACATTCTCCTCGTCGGCCTTGTCCAGCTCACCAGTCCAATCAACATGCTGCGGCAGGATCTCATGGCCTCCCTCTTCCCAATATTCCTGAACAATCACGGGAATTCTGCCGTGGTTCTTCAACATGCCTGGCTATCTGGGAGTCCCTCAATCCGTCCTATAATGATCCATGCGATGGCGGACTGGTACCTGCGAGGGGACTACGATCAGACCAAGTTATCCCGCATTCTCGACGTTGCCCAAGACCTCAAGGCCCTCCCGCACCTTCTCAATGCATCTCAACATGTCTTCATCATTGACTTGGCTTGCCTTGCCTCCCGCCGTGAATTCCTCAAGTTGGACAAATGGCTCTCAGATAAAATCCGGGAGCATGGTGAAGTCTTCATTGTGTCTTTGATCAAAGTGCTCAACCGAAGAGTCCCGTTCATGATGGGGAAGGATGGGGATTCCATCCCGAAAACTGCCCAACTGCCCCCTGAAACCCTCAACACAATGATTCAGTGCTTGCACTCCTGCGCCGGGAAAGTCTCTCCCGAAGTTTCCGAGTCAATCCTCTCCCTTGTGACGACCTACAACGTCCTCATGTCAAAAGCTGCTGCTGCCGTTCGACCGAACATGTCCACAGCAGCGGCGGGGATGATGCGAAGAAATCCACTGGAAACTGCCTTTGCCAATCCTTCGGCTAGCCCAGGTCTTCTATTTTCTAGTAATGAGTCATCATCAGGAGGAGGAAGTGGTGGCTCACTAGGAGCCAACAATCTAGCCAGTGCTCTCGCTGGTCTCAATCTAGCTGGCCTTACCAATAGTCCTAATCCAGTACATCCCGTAGGTCCAACACCTGGCTCACCATCCAGACTAATTGGACATAATTTTGGCGGTGGCGGTGGTGGTATTGTTGGGAGTGGAGCAGGTGCGGCTACAGCAAGCAATAGCGGATCGACTTCATACTCCATGCTAACTGGACTTCCCATGACCAACTCTGTAGGTCCACCTCAACCCAGTGGAGGTCTGGGTGGTTTAGGAAGTCAAATGAATTTACTTGGTGGGGGCGGAGGTGGGAGTGGGGGGAAGCATTTACCTCCAGCATCTTCCGCACCTCAACAAAATGTCTTACCTCAAAATCCACAAGAGAGACGTACAGCTGCTGCGGCTGTAGGAGGGACTGGTCCTGTTCCAGATACTGCTTTGCTTTTCAATGAGATCCAACCGGGGGATATCTCTAAGGAGGCGGAAGATGAAGCCAATAGTTACTTCCATCGGATCTACAGCAAACCTCCCGTAAGATTTGTAGAACTTTAAGATCTTAAATGGACTTGCTATGATTTTAGCTTGGGGTTTCATCTGGTTTTCATTTGGTTTTTATTTGGATTTGGATTTCATTGGCTGTTCATCTGGTTTGTAGGACCCAACAATGTCCATAGACGAGGTGATCGAGCTGCTAAAGAGATTTCAAGACTCGTCGATCCGTCGGGAGCGAGAAGTGTTCACCTGCATGCTTCGCAACCTGTTTGAAGAGTACAAGTTTTTCCCGCAGTATCCGGAGCAAGAGTTGCACACGACGGCTCAGCTGTTCGGTGGGATTATAGAGCATGGGCTCGTGTCAACATATCTCCAGCTCGGGGTGGCCCTTCGCTTCGTTGTGGAAGCTTTGAAGAAGCCGCCTGGGACGAAGATGTATTTCTTTGGGCTGGCCGCATTGGATAGATTCAAGACGCGGTTAAAGGACTACCCTCAATATTGTCAACATTTGAGCACCATCCCACACTTTAGTCAATTTCCGGAGCATTTAATTGAGTATGTGGATTGTGGGGCTAGATCTCAAGACCCGCCGCGCTCTAGGCCCTCAGTCCCCTCAACACCACTCCCTTCCACTAATAATTCTAATTCAAATAGCAGCATGACTCACAATAATTCTCATAATTCTACCCCCACCCCCAAGCTCCCTATGAGTTCGGCCGTGAGTTCTTCTTCTAGTGGTCCTCCAGCTCCAGCCAAACCGTCGGCTGTGGTGGGGTCGTCCATTGCAGGGCGGCCGTCAATTGCAAATGCAACCAACATTACGACGCTGCTGATGGCCACAGAGAAGGAGGAGAAGGTTGTGCTGCCGCCGGAGAGCATTCAGGACAAGACGGCGTTCATTTTCAACAATATTAATCAGATGAACTTGGCTCAGAAATGTGATGAGTTGAAGGAGATCATGGGCGGGGATCATTGGACTTGGGTGGCGCAGTATTTGGTGATGAAGAGGGCGAGCATTGAGCTCAACTTTCACACGCTCTACTCCAACCTTTTGGACACGTTGAGAATTAAGGAGCTGAATGGTTCTGTGCTGAAGGAAACTCATCGGAACATCCGGATCCTTCTGAAGACGGACAAGAGTGCGGGGAACTTTTCGGATCGGCAGCTATTGAAGAATTTGGGCCACTGGCTGGGGATGATCACGGTGATGAAGAACAAGCCGATACTTTTGGACGATTTGGACATCAAGAGTTTAATTGTGGAGGCGTACCGGAAGGGGCTCCAGGACTTGCTCTATGTCGTTCCCTTTGCCGCAAAGATTATGGAGAGCTGTGCCCGCAGTCTTGTTTTCAAGCCCCCGTGTCCCTGGACAATGGCCATTCTCAATGTTCTCGCGGAGCTGCATCGAGAGCCGGACATGAAATTAAACCTCAAATTTGAAATTGAAGTTTTGTGCAAGGCGCTGTCCATAGAAGTTGGAGATTTAAAACCGAGAGGACTTTTAAAAGATGATAACCAATTTAGAGTTCATGTGAAACAATTGAGCTATCCGCAGCAGCAGCTACAACAACAGCATCAACACCAGCAACAACAGCAGCAGCAGCAACAGCAACAACAACATATTCAACAACAACAGCAGCAGCATTTACCACAACAACAATTGCAACAGGCACCACAAAGGCCTCAATCTGTTGTAGATGCTCTAAGCAAAATTACACAAGAGAAGACACAATTGCCTACTCCACCACCACCCGTGGGACCTTCGTTGACTCTAACTGACGACCATGTTTCACCTGCAGGGACACCTCAGAATCAAGTCTCCTCGTCCACTCCAACGCTCCCAATGGGCCTCCACGAGCCTAAATTCTCTTATATGGAAATTGATACTTCCAATCTCACCTCACTCTTGGGTCACATTAGCATCAATAATGGCCTCCCGCTCTTCCAGCAGCATCCAACGCTCAAGCAGTACATCCGTCCTGCTGTTGAGAAGGCCATTCAGGACCTGGTGGGCCCGGTTGTGGACCGCTCAATCAAGTACACAATCAACGCCTGTGAGCAAATAATCAAGAAGGACTTTGCTCTGGACCATGAGGACGCGAGGATGAGGATCGGGGCGCATCACATGATGCGATATCTTACTGCCGGCATGGCCATGATCACCTCCAGGGACCACATTTTCATTGCCATCAGCTCCAACTTGAAGCAAGGGTTCCTGGCGGGGATTCGGGTGGCGACTGTGAGTCAACAGGTGAAGGATATGATCGACCAGGCGAGTCAAGTTGTGGCTCAGGAGAACATGGAGCTGGCTTGTGTTTTTATTCAAAAGACAGCAGTGGAGAAGAGTCTTGGGGAGATTGACAAGCGACTTGCACCGGAGTATGAGTACAGGAAATTGGCCAAGGGGGAAGGCCGGCGTTATTATGACTCGGTCATGATGAGCTATCAAACTGAAAGGATTCCTGAGCCTATTAGAGTGAAGCAGATCACAGCTAGTGGGCCATTGGCGGCTCAGCTGGCTGTCTACGAAGACTTTTCGAGGAATATTCCTGGATTTATTCCACCAACTGAAGGGGAAGTTCCGTTTATGACGCCTAAATTTCCACCGAATCAGCAGCAGCAGCAACAAGCTGGAGCGGGAGTTTCTATGAATCAGCAGATGCCTCCGAATGTTGGGATGATGCCTTCATCTGCGACGCCTTCTGGGGCTAATGATGAACTTGTTAACATTTATGAGAAATTGCTGGATGAGATTCAGAATTATTTCCAAGGGCTCTCCATTACTCATGCTCATGCGCAGTTGGTGAGTTTTTTTATTTATCTTGTTAGTTTGTTTGTACCCGAGTTAGTTCATAATGATGAAAACTATTTTTCGAATTGAATTCCCATGATCTTTCGTATTCGTACACTGAATTTGAGCAAGTGGATTGGACTAAATTAAATTAAATGTGGATATGTGGGATTAATGTGAAATTTTTGGGGTTTCAGAGCGGAGGAATTCGATCTCTTTTGGACTCTATTGGTCAAGCTAGAAGTACTCGAAGTGTTGTATCTGCCATTGCACTCCTTCAGAAGGCTGTTGAAGGGCTTTTGGAAGGACTCACACAACTCGTGCATGATCCTGAGATCATTCGTTACCGTGATGCACATTTGATGGTCCTTAAAGCGCTGCAAGATACCAGGGCCTTTGGTCCTCCTTGGGTCAATCGACAAGTGACAAAGTAGGTGGCGTTTTGAATGTTTGCTGATTTTTGTTTTCAGTGTCCATGATGTTATAAATTTGTTGCTAGATATGTAGATTCTGATCGTGAATGATTTTAATCACACAAACTGAGACTTTTTTAAGTGTCAAAGCTTAAAGATAGTATAATAGGGAACTTTGTGTAATGCTGAATTTGTTTTGAAAGGTGCTTGATTGAAGCGCGACCGGAATGGAAGTACAATATTGAAGCAGTGGACACACTGATTCGAGCTAATTTGGTCAACATGCTTCAGTTTGATGCTAACTTGGCCACTTCTATGGAGAAGGGATCCAATTTACCTGCAGTCATCTTTTCCATGGAGCTGGTCAAGATGTACCTGATCGATGAGCGGTACAATACTAATGTGTCTGAGAGTGATCTTTATCATACGGTGAGTGTCTTTAGTAACTACACTATCTGTGTTGTCGAACTTTGGCATTTATGGTTACAATAATTGTAGGTCGACATGCTGGCAAGATGCTCCACAATGAACCGTCACCATCCGGACGGTTTGGTTCAACTGATTGAAATGCTGAGGAATGCTGCAATGCCACAACAACAGCAGCAACAACAACAAGAGAGTGCTCCTCAGCAACAACAACAACAGCAGCAACAACAACAGCAGCAACAACAACAGCAGCAGCAGCAGCAGCAACAACAGCAACAGCAGAATTTTGTTATGGATAGAGCTCCAGGCGGCGCAGCGGGCCATGCTCCCAATACTGGGATTTATGATGATCCTCAAGGTACACAAGGCGTTCATTCATTTCCGTTCGTCATAATTGCAATTTATGGGAAGTTCATTTACAATCTGAATTATTTTGGGGGGATTCCAGTAGAGAAATGTGAGCTGTTATTACGAGAATGGGTCCGTCTGTATTTGAACCAAGGGACGCCGAAGGACTCGAGCAAACCTTTTGCCGCTTTTATTCATGAGCTCAACAGCGCTGGGATCTTGAAGAATGATGAGAGCATCTGCAAGTTCTTCCGTAATTGTGTCCAGTGTGTTGTGACTCAAGTTTATCAGGCGCTACAGGCAAGTTTATGTTCTCTTATTCATGTCGAGTCCGAACCGAAAGTTTGTATTCTTGTCGTTCATTTTGAATTAACCATGATGCTTTTTTAATTCATTCTTTGTTGCTGAGTATTTTATGATATTCGTATTCGTACTCTGAACCTTTGGAGCAATCGGAACGTAAATTTTAAGTTTTTGCGTTAAACTTAACAATGAAATGGTGGTTATAGGCCGGAGCAATGACATTAGTCCGAAGCAAATGCTACCAGTCTGTGGACGCTCTGGTACGTCTTGTGGCTCTGCTGATACGTCACATTGGGGACTCGCCCCAGCCCAAAGTGAATTTGATGAACAAGTTCTTGGGGATCGTGGCTGGAGTGCTGATTCAGGAGCATGAGCTGCAGAAGACGGATTTCCAACAGCTTCCCTTCCACCGCATGTTCATGATGCTCTTCTATGACTTGAATACTCAGGACCCTGTTTTCGAGACGATTGCAATGCAGGTTTGTACCCTCCGGCTAGTAATTTTAGGTAGTATGTGGAGCGTATTTAATTTACAATTCATTTGGACACTTTAGGTCCTGACTGGTTTCAGTAACACAATGCACATTCTGAACCCGATCAAGTATCCAGGATTTGCGTACGCATGGCTAGAGATAATTGGGAATCGACTCTTCATAGCTCGAATGCTCGCCTTGGCAGCAGATCAGAAATGCTGGGCTATGTACTGTCAACTGATTTTGGACCTTTTCAAGTTCCTGTATCCGTTCCTGCGAAATGCGGAGCTGGCCAAGCCTGTTGCAACTTTGTACAGGGGGACTTTAAGAGTCTTGCTGGTGATCTTGCACGACTTTCCAGACTTCCTCTGTGACTACTGCTACCATTTCTTGGATGCCATCCCACCTAATTGCATTCAAATGAGGAACTTGGTCCTCTCTGCTTTCCCTCGAAATATGAGACTACCGGATCCATTTACAGCTAATTTGAAATTTGAGTTGTTGCCGGATTCCTCCATGCCGCCGAGGATTCTGTCTAATGTTGGTGGTATGATTCAGCCGCCGACTTTTAAGAAGGATTTGGACTCCTATTTGAAAGCACGTGGGCCTGTGACTTTCTTGTCTGAATTGAGGACTAGCTTACAAGTGAGTTGATGATTTTTTTATGTATAAAAATGCCTTTGTATCTATGATGGTTTGACTAGAGTTTCTGATCACTCTGATTATAATTTTACTTGCTGAGATAACATTTCCACGGACATGGGTGGAAGGTAATTTTGCAAATGAGTTACTTAATGTTGTCTGGTGTGGTTGGGCAGGTTACAAACGAGCCTGGGACAAGGTACAACATCCCACTGATAAACGCCCTGGTCCTCTACGTCGGCTCACAGCACATCACAGTTATACGGCAAAGAAATCAGACTCCTAACATGAGCACCATTGCTCATGCCTCCCACATGGACATTTTCCAGAACTTGGCAGTGGACTTGGACACGGAGGGACGCTACTTGTTCCTCAATGCGCTGGCCAATCAACTTCGGTTCCCATCCAGTCACACTCACTACTTTAGTCTGGTCATCTTGTACCTTTTTGCCCACTCCAACACGGAAGATGTTCAGGTAGGCTTGCGTGTTGACTTGAGTCATTTAGAAAAGTATGAGAATTGGCATCTAGAAAAGCTACAATGAAAAATTATTGCAGGAGCAAATCACCCGCGTCCTCCTGGAGCGTCTGGTGGTGAACCGCCCACACCCATGGGGCCTCCTAGTGACTTTCATCGAGCTGATCAAGAACCCAACTTACAAATTCTGGCAGCATGACTTTGTTCACTGCGCCCCTGAAGTGGAGAAACTATTCGAGTCTGTGGCACGAAGCTGCATGGTAAACAAGAATCCACCACCGATCACGAATAGTGCTGCGGTCGTTCCACCCGTTGGCAGTGGAGTTGTAGTTGGGGTTGGAGGAAGTATGAATATGGTCAACTCCAATCCTGTCTCCGCTGTGGATACTAACGGAGGGATTCTACCATTGGATAATTCAGTAGATCAAATGTAACAACAACAACAACAAGACTATACAAGATATAAGCAAGAAAATTCAAGTGGTTCAGAGATCATATTGGAATTATTATTATTATTGTTATTTATAATTATTATTTTCTCAATCAATCAATCATTGTCGTCGTCGTCGTGTCATATGATCATCATTGTCATTATAATCCTTTTTTCCTGTCGAACAAAACAGGATGGAACGAGAGGGAGGGTCTATACTTTTATGTATTGAGTAATAAGAATAATAATAATTGATGATTTTTTTTTGCTCTTAATTTAATCCTGTGGTCAAGAGTTATATAATCGTTGTGTATCATCATATATATTATCATGTAGTGTACAATGTTTTGCTTGTTGTTTATTTGGGTGTGTGTGCTTATTGATTTTTTTTATTCCATTTTTATATGTGAATATGGTTGGAGCCTGGACGAATAATTGATGTTAATATTCTTGTATGTCTGATGAGTGACGACAAGAAGAGAAAGAATAATAATAATGATGTGCATGCATGCATTTAGACTGGGGGGAAGCATGCATGCATAAAATGTGTATAGAATTATTATTGGGACTGTTAATGCGTAATCACGTTATGAGGGGACGTATTATTAGTTTATAGATTGTAGTATCGGAGAATAGTCTGACCTTACAAAAAAGATGTACCAGTGAGAAGAAGAAATGTAGAAATGATGAGGTGTGAGGAGGAAGATGTTTATGATTATTTTGGCTGCTAGAGTTTTAGTCCATTGTTCAAGTTTTTGATGGGAAATGGATAGCACAAAACTTTGAGGGAAATGAGCCGCACCATTATTACAATAACAACAACAACAGGCGGGCTATTACTACTGCTATGAATTTCAAGATGAAGTGAATCATGTGAAATGACCTCTTACTTAATGATGTAAAATGATGAAGAAGATAATGATGATGATGATGATGGTTGTGGATCATCGGGATGGATTAAATGTGATTTAAGTTAATGTATTGAAGAACTGGAGAAGAGTGAATCATCACGTATACATATAGTTAGACGCATATGTAGAAATTTAGATTAATAATGATAATAATATAATGTTCAACGGGAGTCGCTCTCTCTCTCCCTCACTCACACTCACTAAGGTCCCATATGAAATTGAATTTCATGTGTGTACATTACAAGTGTAAATGATTGTTAATTAATAATAATTAATAATAATAGTAGTTACTATTGCTATATGATTGTGTGTGGGATGAGGGTGTCTGGTTTTTGTAAAACTACGCCGCCATAATGTATTCCCCGAAAGCAACGCATATTATTCTCACCATTGATGATCAATAAGTGTGAGAGGGGGAGGGAGGAAGAATGAAGATGGAGATGTTTATTGTAGTAGTTATTATATATAGAAAATATATTATTATTATCATCCCAAGACGATATAATAATCTATCGTAGGTTAAGCTATTATATTATTAATGTACTAATCTTGAGTATATTTCCAGTAAATATTGTAATAAAAATGCACACACGTAACTAGTCTCGGGAGAGTTCAATTTTTATTAATTCTGATGGAAATTTTCTATTCAGAAATTCATGGGATGGTAAAATCAGAGGAAATACGAACAATATCGAGTTCATAATTTTCAATAAATATCAAATACAATTTGACACTGACCATGCTCTCCTCCTATTATGTTTAACACAAAGCATGGTTACTTTTCAGGATTTTGTATTTGTTTTTAAAGAAATAGTGACAACCTGCAAGTGGAATCTTGATTAGCTTAATGACATTTCAATCGATATTAATCATTATTAATGCTCTTATTCAACGGGCCTATGTGTGTCATTTCAGAGATAGGAATTTTCTGCTTACGCAACTCCCTTTTCAATGTCACTCACGTCAGTCAACAAGCGAGTTCTTTTTCTCCTTAGACTTTGCCACAGTACCCCTAAAGTCGTTCATGATGATGTCTCACAGAATTTCAGCTTTTATAAAATCTCTCCGAGAATGGGTCCAGAACTCATTGAATAGCCTTGCAAAAGTTTACTACATTTTCAAAACTGAAAGAGAACTATTGGTCATCCCCATTCTTCATTATGTGATATTATTCGGTGACAAAGTGCTCGTATAGAAACTCCTGCTGACAGTTTTAATCCGAAAATCATGCTGGCGCGTGGCATCACACTCGCTACCCCGCCTGTTTAAAAATGTTTGACAGTTTTAATACATGCTATGTTCATAAAATATTCTGCGAAAGTAGGGAAATAGGATTAAATAATGAATGTATGAGCACTTGTCTTTCATCTACGTGCTCATGGTTTTTTAATAACGCGATGAGGGCTACAGTAAATGTGCGATCGCTTCCATTCGCCAGTAGCAATTGCGTGGCTCACAGAGGCTTATATCTCGTGAATTCTTCTCAGTCCCAATTTCCAAAGGATAATTCTCAAATTTTTCTTTCAAAAGCCAAAGTGCGTTTTAGCTATGCTGACATATCAGCTGGTTCAACCTTCCGTCATCTACATGAAAATATCTTCCTTATTTTGTGCAGTGCCTTTTGGGGTAAATGTTACAACAGGAGAATTGCGGAAAAGACATTTGCTTTTTTTCCGAGTTGGGTTCCGCATTCACTTGATACTTGCAGTGCTTAAACTAATACAACTTTTAATTTCCGCCTTTCACCTCTGGCAGTCGATGGGTCAAACCCGTCAGACTGTTGAAACCACAGTTGTAGTGACGTTGTTAATAGCTGTTGTCGCTGCAGCTCTTGTCTGGAGCTCAGAGTTGAACAAAATTATCAGCGATATGATAATTTTACTTCGCCCCTTACGAAATGAAAGCAAATTGCGGGATTACTCCTGTGCCGACTCACAAGACAACGATATAGTCTCGTGCGAACAAGATGCAAAGTGCGGTCGAAAATTAGCCAGACCATTGGCAGATGCATTTCGGCGGTTCGTATTAGCGACTCTCAAAGATATCATACGCCTTCGCAATACTTTCTCCATACATGATGCCTTGGCTATCGTTGTTCCTGTGGCTCTCGCATCCTTCCTTCCGATCGTTTACATAAGCATACTCATCGGTCAGCCCGAGGCTGCACTCGCTGTTTCTCTTCTCAATGCAGAAATGAAGGAAATCGTTGCATTAAGGATTGTAATGATGCTTTTCGACCTAACTGTGGCAACTTTTGTTTCGATGACCATGCAATTTACTATCTACGGTCTCTGTGCTTTTCTTGCCGTGTACACGCGCGAGCTGAGAAATTTGGAGGCAATGTCCAGGTATCCACAAAAATTCAACCATCGTTGCGACACAAATATTTAAACATGGCAATCAAACATCATTCATTTTCACACTTTCTATAGAGTTTCTGATGGCCAGCCTGTAACCTCAAGAACAATTAATCACATTTGGAAAGAGCTTCGACGTCTGGCAATCATATTTAACATGTTCAATCTCTGCTCCAATTGTTTCTACGCAGGGAAATTACTCGTGTTTGCAGGTTCCGTAATTGGAACGTTTTATCTCCTTCGCTTTGGTTTTCAAGGTTTCGTGTCGATGTTGGCTGCCCTGATTGCTTCCCAATCAATAATGTTCTGGCATCTTTGCATTGGTAAGGCGTATGTGATCCCAGATTCGATGAATAACGTACTGCATAGTATGAAATCGATGCCACTGGTTCATACCTGCATTTCTCGGAGAGAGCTGAAGCAAAGGATTAGGTCAACAAGGCCTGTGGCATTAAGGGAGGGCGGATTCCGAAAAATGGGAAGAGACACTTCTCCTGAGTTTTTCGACTTTTATGTCAACCAAGTTATTGCACTTGTGCTTGCCTTTAATTGATCTGTGTATGGTTTCTTTAAAAGCGCTTACCTTAATCTTCAAAACACCGTTTATAATGTTTATACAGTTTTTCAAAGTGCACTGTAAATATTTTAGTACACCTTTGTGGCATACACTACTACTGCTAGATGTAATATGTCTATTAGATTCTTAGAAACATTTCGATTATGCGAATAAAGTTCATATACTATATCTCACTGAATAGAATTGCAAAAGCGTACTACGTTTTCAGAACTCAACGAGGGCTGGTAGTATGTCCCATTTTTTCATTATTTGATAGTGCTCGGTGCCAAAGTCAGTGTCATTCCATTTACCGTCCACCAAGATCAAGGGTACAGAGTTCTGACACCGGCCTTTGGAGTCCAATAATGGGCCAACAAATTCATTCTATCCTTCATAGTTTGTCGAGGCATGGACGTGGTTCCCCTTGGATTCTCCAGCAAAATGCAATGGATAGCTTATGATGGGCTTCTCACCTCAGTTTTTCTACTCTGGCTTATTATCCTCACTAAGGTTTTTGTTTACAGCAATTTGTAAAAAACTTCTGTTGAACGCGAGGGACATCCAACTGACCAATAACTGCGTCACGGAGCAATCCAAAGCATTGACGAGTAAGTTGCGGTCTTCATTTGGCCGTCTTAAAGAGCTTATACGAATGAAATCCGTGGATATTCTACATATGACCGGGTCTCCCAGCTTTCACACAGATTCCGACTGAGGTCTAGCAATTATTCCCTTGTTTTAATGCTTTAATACATTGATGTAAGTAAGCTCTCTGAGGGGGCAAAATGTCCCAAAAGGTCAGCCATTATATACAAACGGGAAGGTCAATTTTTCAA
>JAQIWI010001637.1:0-15407 GCA_034698825.1 Deuterosminthurus bicinctus
ACCCTCCAAGGTAAAGGTGATTCAAGGTCATCCACATTATAATGTTTAATGTGATTGCTGAGATCAAATTTAGACTCCAGCCGCCAAAACTTCAAGCCCATGAAGGACCGCCAAGTATAGCGGAGATAATTGTACGGAAGTTTCTTTGACCACTTGTCTGGGAAATCCAGCACTTGGCGTTGGAACTGACATCTCAGCTGCTCCAATGAGATGGGACCTGAGAAAATCAAATGGTACACAAGATTTGAATCGTGGCGGGATTGATCGGCGAAGATGATGGACAACCGTTTGGCGACTTTAATTTTCACGTTCACAATTGACACGCTAATCTGGCACAATAGCATTAGCAAGAACTTGATGAAAAAGACTGCCAACTGATCAAGGACCGCAAAATACACTAGAATACGTAATGACAACTCCTGCCAGCTTAAGTGTTCATGAAGGTAAAACAGCAGTGGGATAGCCATGACAATGAGGATAAGAATATGACAAGGGCTCCAGTCACTGTCACAGCTAAAGTCGTCCTGACAATTTCATGAGCACTTTTTGAAGACAAGGTGAAGGCAGAGCTGCGTAGTAGAACATTGTAGAACAATTTAATTGGGGAAACAAACAACCGATCGTGACTGTACGGGTTGAGTATGAATTCCTGATGTTTCTTGCAATAGAGCTTGTAATTAAACTGAGTTGAGATGAGCGTCTCCAATGGGCTTGAGTAATAGATTATGCGGCGGTTGCCTTTGTAATAATGACGTATGCAATGGACCACCTACAGTCAGTTTTCAGTGTGATGTAGCATTAATATGGTTACTATCAATACCAATTAACTCCCTCACCCACCAATGCAATGTCAACAGGAACTTGAAATGCGACGCAGTTCAAGCTGCTGCTTGGTTCACCAAGTCCACATTGGTTCACAAGTCAACAAGCTCAAGTCGCAATGGCTTACAGGAAATCATAGAATATTAGTTGAGCACTGGACGAGAGCAACAAAGTTTGACTCAATCATGTCGACATAAATCTAGAATAAACTAATTGCTACAGAAATGACCTGTTGCAATTGAATACGGTCCAATTTTAATTTCATGTAGTGTGAGATGATGCCTTTTTTTACTATAAATTATTATTGACGTCAGCCAGAGCTTTTTGGGCACCGACATGGCAAAGCACGTGATTACGATAGCGCATGGCAGTGTGACGATGAAGCTGCACGCTGGTGTCCTGTACGATTAGCAATAAAATGAGCAACGCAATATTTTGTTGAGGAAACCCATGCAAATCCTTGAACCAAAGAGCTAATGGCCATCATTGCATTATTTCTCCATTGTCAATAGCTAGCCTGCAAAGAACTCGTCAGTCAGTTGACAATTAGGGGTCCCCCATCCCCATCCCTTTTAAGCCTAATGGCTTACAATATAGAGCCGTTTAAATGCTCAGAATGTAAAGATAAGAATTTCACCATTGCTCCAATTACTGCCACAGTCAATCTCAATGTGACCATCAAAACATATGCTGTGAAATAAAGTTAAACGGAATGCGACGTAATGGAACAGAATATTACAGAACAAGTTGATTGGTAAGAGAACAAAAATGTACTTGTATAGCCACATGAGTCGAGTTGACTTCCTTTAGTTTCTGGAACAAACGAAGTCCATAATGTGAACAAACATCACAATTAGTAAACATCACGGTAAAAGCACTCAATCCTGGTGAATATCCTTCATAAAGGGCTGACTGTAGGGTAATTAATTATGTTTTCAACTTTCAAGCCCTCCTCATAGACAAATACTGCAGCAGCCCACTTGCCCCAATGGCTCTCGTACAGGAGCAAGGGTGTAAAAGCCAACATTTCAAGGATATGGCTACGGTTTGGGACTACACCTGCACCTATCACACTAATGACTCAGGATTTTGGAATGTGGAGTAAAATGAAGTTGGATGAATTATTCGAGTTGGCGGATTATGAAATACGGGCTAAGTTCCTCCATCTGGATTGAATTATGGATTATTCCACCTTGAAATTAAAATGCCCTTGCCGGGATTGAATTATAGATAATCACAGGGAGCATTCTCGTTGGGTGAATATAGAATTGCATTACTTTTGGATTGCTCTTAAAAGGATCGTTCAGTCATGATTGACAGAGTATTACTATGGCCCTTCGCCTATCAATATCAATCACCACCACCATTACTAGTCTGTCCAATACCACTTGCCTTCACTAGTCTAATAACCACCAACGTTTCTAGTCTTCCCTCGAAGACTACCAGACTACCTTTGCCTTTGGTAGTCTCTCCACCAACACCTTTGCCTTTCGTACCGAATCCAGCAACCACTTTTTGTATTGAGTGACCTCTCTACCACCACTCGCTGAGAGTCTTGCCATGACCACCACGTCACTCGTAGCTTCTCCACCACCACCCCTACCGCTGTTAGTCTCCCCCACCACCACTGTCGGTGGCTTCTCAGCTGCCTTAACCGTTTGTTTTTTCCATAACTTTATAACTTCTAAAGTCACCTTTTAAAAATGAGCACAAGGCAGCTTTAAGATCCTCTCCCGTCATACTAACCGCCGACAATCCGAGGTGATCCTCACGAAGGCTGAAAACATGCCCCCTATTGACAACAAGAATTTGTGTGAACACTCAAGGTATCATTTTCAATCTCATGGGTGTCACTAATACCCTGAAGCCTCAAGCCTGAAGATCCCAGAAGCGTGAAGTAAAAACTGTGAAGCCTGAAGTTAGTACCGTGAAGCGCAGCGCCGTAGTCCTGGAGCCTGAATTTAAAGGCCTGGTGCCTTGATTAAGTGGTCTAAAATTAAAATGTAACTACCTCGAGGCTGACCTTTACGACGAAAAGACTAAAATTAACGACCTTAAGGGACAACTTAATGACCCCAAGTGTCAACTTAACGGGCTTAAGGCTTTACTTAACCACCTTAAAGGTTAAATAAACAACCTTAAAGGTCAACTTAACAACCTGCAAGGTCAAATTAACGACCTTAAGGGTCTACTGGACTACCTCCAGGATCGTCTTAGGAACTTTGAGGCTCATTTTTACGACTTTAAGGGTCACCTAAACTTTCTTAAGACTCAATTAAACGACCTTGACTGTGGACTTAAAAACTCTAACGATCAGCTATCAGGTCGTTAACTTCCAAATTTAGGTCGCAAAGTTGACTTTTCAAGTCGTTCAGTTGACACTTAAGACCTTTAGTTGACCTTTAAGGTAGTTAAGTTGAGCCTTAAGTAGGTAAAGTTGAGTTATAAGGTCGTTCAATTGTCCCTTAAGGTCGTTAAGTAGAGCCTTCAGGTGGAGTTGACCCTTCAGGTCGTTAAGCTGAGTCTCAAGGTCTTTAAGTTAAGTCTTAAGGTCTTTAATTTGCCCCTGAAGGTCGTCAAGTTGAGCCTTCAGGTGAAGTAATGACGCTTAAGGTTGTTAAGCTGAGCCTAAAGGTCTTTAAGTTGAGTCTTAAGGTCGTTAAGTTGTCCCTGAAGGTCGTTAAGTGTGGCCTTAAAGACGTTAAGTTGGCCATCCGGCCTCAGGGCATTTCAGGCTTCAGGGTGCTTCAGGTCTACGGCGCTTCAGGCTTTAAGGCGCTTCAGGCTTCAAAGTTTTCATTTAGGGCTTCCGAGTTTTCACTTCTCAGCAAGAGAGCCTGTAAAAATGTCACCCGATTAATGTCATGTCTTACTTCATATGAAATGTACTTGGTTAGCAAAGAAAACAAGCGTTACCTACTACGTATCTGACCAACCCCTTAGCACGAAATGATTTCCAGGAGTCTTCAAAATTCAGGTGCAGTCAACACCTCTAACGTTCCACAGGCAACGAACGGTTTAAAGCCAAACTTGATTTGACCATTACTATTCTTTTCTTGGGTGTGACGCAGAAGATTGAAAATATTTGCACGTTAAGTATCCCTTCCCAAGACCCTTAAAAAAGCTGCTTCCAAATCAGAGGCAAGTTGATACATAAGATTTTGTAGCAAAATTTAATTTATCCACAAAAACGTGTATTTATTAAGGCTCACCGGGGCATTGAGACAAAGGATGCGTTCTACTTTTGTCAATATTCTTTGGCAGATTCTTCTCAAAGTATTTACAACGTGAGTACGGCGGCACCCGGTTCCAGACGTGAATGACAAAACAGCTGCAGTCTAACCCACGCCATGCTTCTCCGCGTAACTTTTTGGAATGAGCAAATACAATGGGCTAATGAGTAAAGAAGTTTCTTAACATTGGCACATGATATTTGCTCACTCCGGCAAGTCACGCACACTGGCCAACCTTCCCTCATTTCTGATGACATTTTGAAGTAAGAGAAGCTCTTGTTTTTCCTGAATTTGACAAGATCTTCTAGCCTCCGACTTGAAAGTAAGTAATTCAAGATTAAAGTTTGAATCTCTGTGGGTTGATTGAGTGGCCAAGATGACCGACAGTTCTTTTACTTTTTTGGCTTTCAGTTTGACGACAGATCCGAACAGTTGAATGGCAGCCAGCCTCACAATACTGCTCCACTCATTGCTGCAGCCAGAATCGTTCTAACCATGAAATCAAAATGTTGTGAAGACAAGTTTAAAGGAAAAGGCACATCATGGAATGTGTTCAGATGTTTGGTCGACAAAATAATGGGTGCTCATAATTGAGATTGGTTTCCCTTCAGCTCTCCACAACGATGCTGACATAAAATTTAAGCACAAAAACAACTGGAATGGAACAAATATTTGTGGTAGCGGAGGAGATCAAAGAGTAAATTGGTGATTTAAATAATCAATTCGTCTCAATTTTGCGACTTTAATAAGCATCAAAGCGTGGGAACTGGCTGCGGTAAATTGGTAATGCTGGTAATTGTTACAATTACATTTTCTTGTCGCAGTCGTTTACAGGATAAGTAAACAGTACTACAGACCGTACTAACACTCTTTCAAAGCTTAATTGTTTCCGACGGCGAGACGGCAGTTTAATACGGGTGACAGTGATGATAACAATTTCACAAATGCTCGAATTCCAATTAACGCCACAGCTTTCATCATCTGATCAAAACCAGTTTGTCAGAAAAATATACACGGTAAACCAACCTACTAGAATGTTATAGAACAATTAGATTGGTAAGAAAATCAAAATCCGGCCGTAACTAGACGACTCAAGTTCCAATTCACGTATTAGCTTTGTTCATAGTATCCTTCATGCGTTGCTTTAACGTCACGTTCATTTACTTTTGATCAACGTTATAAATTTGATTGAATTCATACTCTCTGCATCAATTCATACTTCATGCGCGCTTCTCTTCCTCCTCATTTGCGCATCGCTTTCCTCTGCGCAAAGTATGAAAGCGCGCCAAGAAATGAACTGGTTCAACTTATGGGGAAGTGAAAATGAGGTGAGTATGAACCGCAAGTAAGTTAAACAGCAAAGCAAGAAGAAAATGAAACTAAACATCGCGCAAAGTATAGTCTGAAGTCTGAACGCCCGAAAAGAGGAAGTGATACTATTTTTCGAATGAAGTCAGAGGGATATGAACTATAGGAGGGATATACTATGAACAAAGCTATTAGCAGGAATGTGGCCCGTGAGAGATGCCCGTGGGTACAGGCCCCACCAGCCCGTAGAAATTTCCAAAACTTGAGGGCAGCGGGCGGGCGAAAACGGGAACGGGCAGGCTTACTAATAAGCCATGTTCATAGTGTCACTTCCCTCTCAATTCATTCAAAGATCATGTGACTTTCTGCATCACTTCCTTTTCCCGAGCATTCTTACTATGCTTTTCGCGAAAAAATTCGCACGATGTTCAGTTTCAGTTTCAGCGCGCATGAATTATGAATTGAATGCAGCGAGTATTAATTCGCTCAGCATATTTGTTGATTAAAGGTACGGAAACAGGACGTTATGGCAGAGAATAAGGGATATTATAAAAAAGGCTACAGTGTATTTATTAGCAGTAATTGTAATAACAAAATCAGTATTAGACACCGTACCTCTAAAATAAACGCCGCAGCAGCATCTAATACCAATTGTACGGTAATCAGAGCTCGAATTTGGGCGTAAATACATTATCTCTGTAGGTTCATTCTACCGCTTTGAGGGCTCGGCTTTTGACGTTTTATATCAAATATAGGCGAATGATCCATACTTCATTTTACATATTGGTACATATTTCACAATTTTAGCTTAAACAAATGAGCCTACATATTCTGCAAATTTGTACATATTTGGTACACATTTCTTTTCATGCATGTACTTTACATATCTTGAGCATATGGCAAATAACAAAAAATATCAAAAATTTCTGGCAATAAACAAAACTTTTGCAAACTTCCTAGAGATTTTTCCAGTATTCCTGAGGTTGTGCCGTATGAGTTCTCGTGGAACTTGACTTCCTTAAAATAAAATACTTCAAAAATGTTGGGTTTTCTTCATCAAAAGTAGCATGAACAGAAAGCTGTTGACCAAAGCCAGCAAGGGAATTTGAAAATTTATTTTTTACATGTCTTTTGCCCGAAAATGTAAAATCAGGTATATTTTCAATGCGTACCCGAAGGTAACTTTCGGGTGCATACATAACCGTGTTGTAATAGTCCTGTAATATTCCTAGAAAACAGTAGTGTGCAAACTGATCACGTGACTTAGTAACCCCCGTGACAAACCTGTCTACATAACCCACGTGACTAACCTGATCCCGTCGCAAACGCGACAACATGACCCATGTGACCAACCTGTTCCCGTAAGCATCTGACTAACGTGACCCATGTGAACCGCCTGACACGTGGCCCATGTAACCCACCTGACACGTGACCCACGTGAACCACCTGACACGTGACTCACGTGAACCACCTGCCACGTTATTCAAGTAACCCACCTGACACTTGACCCCCGTGACCCACCTGAGTAGTCCCGATACTTTCGCCAGTAGTGCACTGGCGATTTTTAAGCCAGTGTGAGGAGTGATGGACTGGAGCGCAGGTGTATGGCAGGTGCGTTGGACGATTGACGGGCGGATGTCAGGTAAATCAGATGGTTGACGGACGGATGGTAAAAGTGATGATGACCTTGAAAGGGGGAGCTTTGGCAGATGTCGGAAGTGCCCTTGAAGAGATGCAAATAATTGAATGTGCAAGGTCAATGGAAGGAGCTCGAGCTGGACATTAAGGGCCCATAGAGTTTTGTGGCCATCAGCTTCCTTGCCGCCTTAAGGGTCTGTCTTTGAATTGAATGATCGGGCTTTTCCTTTCACTTTCCACTCTGCTGAATCATTCGCTTGTTTATTTTTAGTTCTCATGGCAATAATCAACAGACATTTAAAATTAGGCATCAATTAACTTCGGATTAAAATAAATAAATTAGGATTAAAATTCGAGCCAAAATGCCAGGCTCTAAAAGGATTTTAGAAGAAAGTATGGAGAATGAAACCCAAAAAGAATGGGAAGTTTAAAAAATCCTGGAGCAACGTGCCAGTCATAAAGAACTTGATGGCTAATTATTAAAATCATTTTTTTAAAGTTATGAGAATACATGGGAGCCGAGAAGTGGGTTCGTAAATGAAGTAAATGTGTTGGCAAAATATCGGACCGAAGCCGTTGAACAAAGTCCAGAATCTCATTCTTTTTGCCAGCAGAATTTTCTGGACATGGGGCCTGTCTGTGAGTGACAAATTTAATGTAATTATTATGAAATATTCCCTGACGCTTTCTGTTATTTTTGAAGATAAACTCGTAATCTTGAGGGCCGTTCGTGATAAGGATTGATTGGTATGACCACATTGAGGAAGAACTCTTACAAGTTAAGTCCAACCCTTCATGGGTTCCTGCGAAGGCTTTTCTGGCTATCATGAGATATCAAGAGTAAATTCGCGCATATTTTAATAATAATGATTGGATTAATGAATTGAAATCAATTTCTTCAGGTCAATTAATCGTATTGAAAATCTTCTACAAGATTAAAAAAAAGGCGACCTAAAATAGTTCGTGATATTAGTGGCCATAAGTTGAAGAATGTGCGATAGAAAACGAGGCAGAATGTGAATGTGGAACTTGTAGAAGCTGAGTCCAAATCAAAGGGGGGGGGTCGGTTTACAGGCACCATTAAAAGTACCAATAATTAGTACTGCATTCAAAAGACCCATAACTGTTGAGAATATCTGCCTACCCACCCACGCCGAAAGTACATGGGTTCCACCGCATTGGACCTTGAAAGTTGGTGTTTTGATGCTACTTCCGCACACTTCCCCACCGCTCCAGAGCGTTCCCCAGTGTTGTTGTAAAGTTAGGACAGCTCTTTGGGTGGTTGGGTACGGATTCAGACGTGTCTGAACACCGTACATATGTTCCGAGGTGAAAAAAAAACAAATTTTGTAAAATTTTGCAGTGATTTTTTGAAACTTCTTTGCTAGTGATTTTTTTAAATCTCGATTTCTTGTTAGAAGTTTTTTTTAGCCATTCAGGCACACTCTATCAACAGTCAGCTTTCGAACAGTGTGCCCCACATGTCTCAGTGGCCATTAGTTTTGGAGATACAGTCACCCAGCCAGTTTTGCAGCAATTGAAACGGATTCGAATACCAAACAATCAAAATTTAATTGTGTCCATCCAGTAATGTCTTGCCTTGTTTTTTGGGCAATTATTTTCTGTCTCCATTTTAATCGTCGACTTGTTTTTTTCAGAAATGTGGCTATATTTTTGGTACCATGAAGGCTCTGCAAGACCATTCTTGATACCACAAATCGGCCAAGTGTTGGGAAGATGGCTGTTAATGGGAGGGTTCCCAAACACATTCAAGGCTCACCTTTATAAAGCTCATGTGAGTTCATTAACTGAGCGTTTTAATTGTACAAAGGCAGAAAATAATTGAATTTAATTGTTTCAAGCAGGGTATCAACACAATTAAAGGAATAAAAGAAATATAGAAGCGCTAAGGCCTGGATAAAAAAATTTTGAAAAATTATCAGTGATTTTTGTTTGAGAAATTAGAGCATCTATTATTAAATTCAATAATTTGTCATTTCTTTACTCTCTTGAGCTTCAATTAGTAAGACTCTCAAAATCACTCAATTTGTTTCCGAGCTTGTTGTTTCTGGTTCAATTGTACGCGTTCCAATTTGTATGTGCCAGTATGAGTGTGCCAGCTTGAATGTGCCAGTTTGAATGTGCCAGTTGAATGTGCCAGTTTGAATGTGCCAGTTGAATGTGCCAGTTTGAATGTGCCAGCTTCAATAAGCCACCTAATTAGATTTTAAGTGCCTGTCCCTTGTGCCAGCTGTCTAATTCCGCGTAAAAATTGTCCCGATGCGCGGGCAAAATGAAACTTGTGAATCGATTTGGTGTAAAGCTGCTGCTCGAAAACTGATTCCAGTAATTTTACTTTGAGAAATGGGACTTGAGACAGTAATTTAACTTCAATATTAGCCTACTTATTTCTTGAGTGATATGGCCAAAGAATTCAAATTATTCTATTATTTAATTAATAAAGCCAAACCATAGGGTGCATGTTGCATCAAGAAAGCTTCCGGACATCCAACGGTAGTGTTGATGTCCAATAATCTAGGATACTTGGTGTCACTTGGAGATGGCACATAACAGGTTGACATATCCTCCTCAAGTACCACGTACCAGTTCCCTGGGTGTGGTCAGTAAGACAGTCCCAGCAGCAATCATCATTCCAATCAAATCGTAGTCGCATGCTGTCAAACCAGATTATAATTAATACAATGCTTTGATCACCTTAGTACTCCCAATGTTGTACAGACAGGCCCATTGATACAAAATTATGCTAATATTAACCTCGTTACTCAAGTCTCAATAATAAAAGAAAACTTACTGCTATAATAGCCTTCCATCTTGAGATTGTATTTTTTCAAGCTTCACACTGGTCTTGATTTAATAAACGATGATCAAATTTCTCTTTAAGACGTGAAAATTTTACAAAGAATCTCTTCGGTCCTCACCAACATCCACAACTCGAATGAATTTTGTCATTTTGTCGTTCTCACAGAAAGCTGTCCCGATTTTAAGTTGGTAATTATACGTGACAAATCCTTTACCCTCATGACTTCGGTCCAAGCTGCTGAAGGCTTTGACAAACGAAGGTTCCCTTAAAGTTCTTCGTCCCTTTTTAATGGCAGTGTAACATGAGACACCTCTGCTTGGTTCATTGCTTCAGAGGGATGAATCCTTTTTACTTGCACACAAAGCAACTCATGAAAGTACATGGACAAAAAGAACCGAATGGATTTAGTTTGGACATGAATTTCTCGCAAGCGTACAGAGAAAAAAATTGAGAGAAAATGTAAAACAACAGAATGTCTCTTTCACGCTATGAAAACTTGCATTGTATATAATTAAGGACGTCAGGAAGGACCGAAAAAATTCAATCCATCATATTTGTTAATTTATTACAGACTTTTCTTACATCTCAGATTGATAGTTTACTAAAAATGAATGTAAAAGTTGCTAAAAAATAATGCTAATGATAATTAACAATCTCTGAGAATAATATTGCGCTGTAAATTGCATTCATTGTAAGAGTATTAATTTCAATTCACTAATAAGATGCGTGGATTTATTTCCTTCGAGCTTTTATTTCTCTCCAGCTCAAATTCTTTAAAACAGTGCTCCAGGCTCATCTTAAGTTGGGTTTCATCGGTAAAGCTCTCATCATTCCCAAACGCACCGCAAGATGCTTCTCCTGGATAAACAGGGCTAGACTTTGTCTATTAACTTTTAAAGCAGCAACAATGCCTCCAACCTCACATTTAGGCAAACGTTCTCCCTTCGGTAAATAGCATCTGGCACATGGTACTTGGTACATGGCAGTTGACACATGGCACATGATACCTGGCACACGTTTGGCTTGCTCATAGTGGGAGACAGTTAAAGTTCTACACACAAGACGCGGTACAGAAAAGGTAGCACATGAAAGCTGATACATGAAAGCTCACATAAGAAAGCTTCTTCCCGGAACAAAGCCCTTTCTTCGGCCTAGCACTTCCGCCAAAGTCCCCTTCTACAAGGTAACACCTGACATCCTCCAAAGCTCCCCCTCTCAAGGTCACATCCTTCACCACACACCTGACATCCACCCGTCAATCATTCAACGCACCTGCCATACACCTGCGCTCCAGTCAATCACCCCTAACACCTGCGAAAAGCCTGAAAATAGCTCTTTCACCAGTGCACTGGCGAAAGGCTTCGTACTACTCACTTGACAAGTGACCCACACGACACGTGACCTACATGACACGTGACCCAAAGGACACGTATCCCACATGACTAGTGACCCAAAGGATACGTTTCCCACATGACACGTGATCCATATGACACATGACCCACGTGACCCAGGTGACCAACATGACACGCCACCTACGTGACCCACATGAACCATATGACACGTGACCCACGTGACTCACCTGACCCACCCACGTGACCCATGTGACCCACTTGACATGTGACCCACCCACGTGGCTCACCTGACACGTGACCTCCCCTACTCCCCACTCAACTTAAATGGTCACGTGCACGTGGCTGTTAGTCACACCCAACTTTCGCACAGGAGAAGTAGACTTTAACATTAACAAGGATTGATGAATATTATTAATCCTCGATTGCGCATCTCGTCCAGGACTTGCCGATTGGGCTGCTGTTTAGGTCATGCCAATATGTTGAATTAAAACCTTTCATAAAAATAAGGAAATGCGTTTCGTGATCTTCGGAAAATTTCTGGAAAACTTGCGGGAATTCCCAGCAGTTACCATTTGGCAAGACTCCCATTTCCAACACTGCACACCACGAAGAAATCAAACTTGAATTATAAACGCGAACACGCCCGTACACTCATGGATTAGTTAAATCTCCGGAGCGACAGCTGAGCGATGAACCCGACACTTTAGCATCGGAGGGTTGAGGGACTGTTGCCTGAAAAGGCTGAGGTCATGCTGTATGGAAGGATACCGGGCTTGACCTACACTTACGATGGAGTCTATCGTGTTGGCCACACTCAACACTTGGTCAGTGATATCTGATTATAGCACGTTTTTTTTTTAAAAAAATTAAGTTAATAAAATGTTCTGGTTGAAGTTCATTATAATTTAAAAAATAAATTTATGGATTTTCCCTAGCACTTTCCTCATTTAAAAGGATTAACAGGGAAAGTATCAAATACCGGGAATTAGTAAACTTCAATTCAAGTTTTTATGTAAACATCGCATATCGCATACCAATTTCGGTGCTTTGTTACTTGATGTACAATATATAGCCTTCAACTATGTCTTGCTATTCATGAGTACCGAGAGGTTTTCATCTGTAAACAATGTGGCCATGTTCTCCAAGTTTTTCTGCACCCGCAATATACATTTTGGTACTGGATGAACAGAAAGTGTACGTTGTTGGGTTTTCGCATGTTCTCCAGACAAAACCTTACGTGTTTGACGTTGACATATTTCAAGAGTCCCAAATTCAACATCTACACAAAACGATTCACAAAGACCTTCAACAAACACAAGTTCATGTGTACACTTACTCTGCTCCAAAACTATGTGAATTCGGCTCTCCCATCTTGGTGGATTCATTCGATTGCATCTTCAGCTCACTCCTTGATAATCATAACTTGACGTACTGTAACGCATTATGGTTTTCATGCACATCGCCAAGGATAATTCAAATGATTACGAATTTGCCATCACACGTCACGGAAGAAACAACTCGCAAAAGCGGAGCCAATTTCGAATTGCTCAACTACGTCATGGACCACGGTGAATTCAGTTCAATTTTCATTGTCCAAACGGGCATGATGGACTTGATGGCTTTTGTCCAGGCTTTCGACTTGCCTACTTGGATTGGCCATTCAACTTAGTGTTCGGTCTTTTGCTTTCGAAGGCTCTCAACGTACTGACTGCGCGAATTCTCCAGCGTTTCCAGAGTTTTATGCGCATGAGAAGCAAATGAGCAAGACGCCGCATATGCGGCGAGGGAAAGGGTTCGTTGCTAAGCAACATGTTAGTATTGTCAAAGTTGTGTGTGCATGTAAATGTATTGCCGGGCTAGAAATGAATGCCACTAGCTTATGTGTTGTAATGATTTGTATGTATTGCTTGTTTCACTGATTTGTTTGAGATAATGTATTCTGCTGTGCACTCGTTCCTACCATACCAGCACAGTACAGACTGTAGTACAATTAATATGACGTGAGAAATTTTGGTCGCTGCATTCCATGCGAGCATATTTCGACAAAGTTGAATAAATCTGCCTTTGTTCACATCTTTGTCTTCATCTTCAAGAAGCCATCCTTCAACTTGTTCCATGAACATAAGGCAAATTGTATTCTGACCGAAGGGCTCTTGGTTGTTACTGCAAGCCATGGCCTGTGCTTGACCTTGTCTTGCTCGCACCAGTTACAGTTGATGACTTGTAGCGCATCGGAAGGAGCACATGGCTTTGCTACACTACCTCACAGACCCCACGGGGTAGGAGAGTGCATGGATGTCAAGCGCAATCTGAATTCAATTACTCAAAGATTTAATTTTTGTTGCTAGATTTTGATGACACAGCTCTAAATTGAGCTCGGGATACAGTCTCGTTATAAAATGACTTGAAGCCATATCCCCTGTCACCGTTACAGAAATTCTCGCCGCATACACACTGCCAATGCTTCATTATTGTTATTGTTACATTTGTGGCATTATCGTTGATCCCAGGAATGTCTGTTGGTTCCAGCCCCAAGTAAGGCAATGTCATCATGTCATCACTCATCACCACTGAATGTTTTACCGTTTTCAGAGCATCCCAAGGACCCATCTGCAATACCGAACTCCTCACAATGTCGAATGAAGTAAGCGATGGAGCCGATAGTTCTATTTGTTTTAGCGCAATATGTTTAAGAATACGACACAGTTGGTGCAATGGACCCAAAGGTTATAGCAGGAAGATTTAGTGTCTTGGAATGTTGCTGCGCATTTGTAGCAGAGGTGTTCCCACGCAAAGGCTTGATACATGACACAAAGAAAAACAAGAAATCGTCTAATAAACTTGATTCTCGTGAGCATTTTGCCAAGTGATTTTATTGCAATTGCAATCGTTGCGTGTTGCTTTTGAATCAGACAAAACTTGATTGCTTTTTTACGTGCTTTAGAAATCAAGTTTGGAATGAAACCAAAATAAGAATGGACGAATTAAAATGCGGAAAAGTAAAGATTAATTTGAAATTGATGATTTGATTTAGTTTTATTTACAGAATTTATCAGTGTAATTGCTAGTTTCTACGAAAAAACACAGCTAGCATTAGCATTATTATTAAGTGTGTTCATAAGTCTAGTGGCTTAGCAACTAAGGTGGAATTTTATCTTAATAGTAAACTAGAACTAATAATTTTAAGCTAATTTGTAATTTAGGACAGACCACTTTGGCACTCTCTGTTCCAACAATTGCTACGATCAGACGGGTGATTAAACACTCTTGCAAACGACATGAAGTTTCGGCAAAGTACATACTACATTGGCAATCCCATAAGACGGATCTCAAGTCACCGCCAAACAAAGTGGCTAGTAGTTTATGCAGTCCATGATTAACGTATTCTGTAAAGGTGGCAGTGTAACCATTGAATATTCTTTTGTCTACAGTGAGTACAATGCATAGCTTCCCCGCTGTGGTGACAACAACTGCAAGACAGTCTAGAAGAGTTTAACGTGATGAATGTTATGCATTATACGTACAGTGCATAATAGCATAAAACAAGTGTTACCTACCTGGCCAACCCCACAGCATGGAATAATAGCCAAAAGTGTTCCAAGTCCCGGTGCATTCCTCTCCTCCAAGGATCCAAAGCTAACGGACCCTTGAAAGTCTCAGCTGACCCGACCTTCACGATTCCCTTCTGGTAGGAGCAGCAGAATTTCCAAACACTTGCAGGTTGAATTTCCCAACTAGCAAACCTGAGTAAAGTTGCTCCAAGATCAATAACGTTGGGTTGATGCAAGGAATTTTTTGGCAAACTTTCTAAAAAACCATAAAAGCATTATATTAGCCCAAATTTTTTTATATCTTGACACGTTAAAGAGGGTTTGAATTTTTAAATTACCAGTCATTGCATTATTGCATCACTCGTTAGGGAACTTTGGCAAGTTTTTATATATTTTTCTGTGAGCAAAAGTTGTGGCATTCTTGCCAGTGGTATCGGGGCCGAAAATTGACACAATTAGACAAAAGCCAAATTGGGACAATAGTCCTAGGAAGAACTTTATGAGGACGGCTGGCAACTCAACAAGGAGCAAAATATTTTATTATATTTTTTAATTATTTGGGTGAGGATAAGTTTGTTATATTTAGTCACGTTTATTCCAATGTCTGTGAACCCTTGAAGGGCCGGGCCCATGCTCCGGATGGAGCTCAAGCCGGCTGTAGCTTGTGAATAAGACTACTTGT
>JAQIWI010001638.1:0-15404 GCA_034698825.1 Deuterosminthurus bicinctus
ACTCAACTTTGTAGAATGTGTGGTTGCCTTTTCAAATGAAAAACAAATTTTAGTTGGGTATTGGTCGCGAAGCAACTTTCACTACAAACGCTGTAATTTTTTCGATATTATTAAGTTCATGAATTTTCACGATCAAACTTCTCATTATAATTTTAACTTATACCCATTCCGTCGATGCAAAGATTATTAGAATAGCCCATTTGCAGAGCCTGAGGCCGGCGTCTTGGAGCTACAAGAAGTTTATTTGGACTGGGGCCGTTCTGGAACAACAAAGTGTAGCCAGTTCCATTGGCACTTTGCAAATCAGCCAACGTTCTTCCTTTGGTGCAGATGGTCTCTGTTGAAGCATTCAATTTTTACAATTTCTCTGTCATTTAAAATTGACAATATAACTTACCTGGGTCAACAAAGTACGCAGTCAGGACGAAATATGTAGCTTTACGAGTTATTTCAGTCTGAAACATGGAAACTCGATCGTATCTGAACGTGTTCTTCCAGCCATCAAAGAGGGCGGATTTATTGTACTGCGTAAGGAATTTTAACAACTCTTTTAAGTTACAAAGAAAATCTAAAAAAAATTCAACCCATTGAAAGATTTAATTTCAGCCTACCCTGACTTGCATACCGGCAATGATTCCATTCACGTCATAAAGACCCACAATGTTGTTGCTCACATCACCCTTAACTTGCCGACGGATGCCGTAAAATGTGGCTTTCCCGACTTTGTTGATGCACGTCGCATTTTCTGGGACTTTCTACGCATAAAACAGCATCTTATCCAAAAATGTTAATGCTAATTTTAATAGAAATTGAACCTACATATCTCCTGGGTATAGTGTTAGTTCCTTGTTTAAGCAATCTTTTGGCCACATTCTCTGCATTGAAGGTATCTACAAAAGAAAATTAAAATTTGGATCAGTGTTGTCAAAGTTGGACCATTAGAATATATCAACTTACGCTCCAAACTATCCCAAGGCTCCATGCATTCTTTAGCAACTATAGAAAAAACGAAAATTTGCTCCTATTAATTTGGCCAAAAAGACTGAATGGCTTTGGAAAAGAATCCAAAAAAAATGAAAACTTACAGGACGCCCCTGCAAGGCACAAAATACTTACGACAATGACACTCTTCATTATGACATGACAGCCTGACTGTTGCTAATGACAATGAGAGACTAACCTTCAGAGCTCTGCTACTTATTTAACAATCTGATCGAATCAATAGAAATGACATTATTTGCATTTGCCGTGGGTTCAAATCTAAGAGTAATTTGTGGCTTGCAAATCTAATGAAAATAAAATAAATAATATTGTAAAAAGAGTTCTGGATGCGGTTGCACATAAGACAGCTGTGCTGCAGCCACACTGAAATTGTTCACAATTATTTGTGGCCAATTTGTTGTGAGGGCTACAAAGATTGTTACTCCAAGGTTAAGTTCAATGAGACAAGTTTTGAAAGGAATTGTGCAAGTTAAGTTACATAACAGCATTAAAATATTGTTAAATTGTAATAAACCCGAAACTCTGGACAACATCTGTCTCTGCAAATATGAACAAACTTGGCAGCTTTACATATGAACTATTGTAATTCAACATAATGTGAATTTCATAAAGCAATAGGCAATTGCAAGGGCTGCTTCTTTGAGAGATCTTTGTGCTGTCACTAAGCCATGCAGTAAAAATTTCAAGTCAATTGACTCAATTCAGTTTGTACAGTTGGCTGGTCTAATGATCAATAAACGCGTATGTATGCGAGCAAAACATAATTTTAACTTTTATGCATAAATAAAACTGACTAAAAAGTTGCAGTAATATTGATTTATTTGACATCATCCCATCAATTTCAATCACAACGACTTTATATGCCAACCCCATTGACGCCTATATGCAGTATTCGTTTCCCTTTGTGAAGAAAACGTGCATGGTTGTTATCAGTTTTCTGTCAGCCAACTCAAGCAAGCACTGGGGAACTTCTTTGCCAATGATGCTCTGCAACAAGCACCGTTCACATTCATATGACATTTCAGTTAAAAATAATACAAAATCTGTTTAAATGTTTAAAATGAGGTAGATTTGTAACCTACCAAAACTGAAAACTTTTCAATGCCAAGGCGAAATGTTCACTTACAGAAATAAGCAATAAAAATAAGTAAATATTACTCACTTTAACAGCAAATTTCGGTGGCTGTTCAAGCATGGGAGATACAATTTTGCCAACAAAGGCAAAACCAAAGCCAACGCCACATCCTTCCCCTACGGTATTTTGAAGGAGGAATACTGGGACAACTTCATTGCAGTTGTTTTCTTGGTATGATTCAACATTGTAGAATGTGTGTTTGCCTGTTCAAATTAAAAACAAATTAGATATCGGTCGCATGGCAACTGTGACCAGAAATGCTGTACATTGTTGAATATTTCGCACATGATTTTCAATTTTAATTTGAACGTACCCATTCCAACGAAGCATTTATTATCAGAATAGCCCGCTTGAAGGGCTTCAGATCGACGTCTAGGAGCTACAAGAAGGTCACTTGGAGTGGGACCGTTCTGGAACAACAAAGTGTAGCCAGTTCCATTGGCACTTTGCAAATCTGCTGCGGTTCTTCCCTCGGTGCAGATGGTGCCTGTGCAATGATTTATTTTTAGAATTTTGCTGACCTTTCAAACTGACATTTTGACTGACTTGGCTCAACAAAGTATGCAGTGAGAACAAAGTATGTCACTCCATTAGATTCTTCAGTTTGGAACATGGGAACGCGATCATATCTGAACTGGTTGTCCCAGCCATCATAAAGGGCGGATTTGTTGATCTGTGTGCATTTAAATTATTAAATATATATTTTTTTCTATTAAAGACACTTTAAGTTCAACTTACCCTAAGTTGAATACCAGCAATGATACCATTTTTGTCATACAGACCAACAATGTTGCTGTTCGCATCACCCACGACTTGCTCACGGATTCCGTAATATGTGGCACTCCCGACATTGTTGACGCAGGTGGGATTTGTAGGAACGGTCTGCGCATAAAAATTGTAATTTATCTCCAATATTTAGACCTAGAAATAGAATTTGAACCTTACAATTTCCCTCGGAATAGTGTTAGTTCCCTTTTTAAAGATTCTCTTTATCACATTCAATGGTTTGAAGGTATCTGAAACAAATTGTAACATTTTAATCCGGTCATTTCTTAAAAATTTAGACAAATATGCTTGACCAACTTACGCTCCAAACTATTCCAGGGCTCCATGCATTCTTCAGCGACTATAAAATTCACAAAATAAGTTGCTATTTTGCCAAAAAATAGAGACAAGGACTTGGAAAACGAAACTTACAGGATGCCCCAACAAGGCAGAGAATTGCGGCGACGAATACGGTCTTCATTATGATGGTGACCTGACTGTTCCAACTGAGCAACTAACCCTGAAAGCTGGCCGTGAAAGTCTATTTATTTCCAAGCCACATCTGTGCGAATCAATGGAATCGAATTTTTCTAAAAGTTTGCACTTCTGGTGATTGAAATCTAATAGCGATTTGTGGCTTGCTAAACCAAATATTTTTTGTATAAGAGCTGTGGTACTGGCAAATGTTTGAGCAGCTGTACTGCAGAATAAACACGCGCTTTGATTTAGCGGGATCTGATTGGCAAATTGTGAGGGTTATAGATAGGCAATCCACTCAGGCCAGAGTCCATTTCATTGTGAGGTAAATTGAAAGAAATTCAATACATAAATTCAGGAGTAGTCATTCGCTTGAAGGAATCGATTGATCCGATTTCTAGATGGTTCGTGTGATCAACAGTAAAAATGCGAGTAAGAAACTTTCATGCACCAGTGAAAATAAAGTTGCAGTTATATTCATTTATTTGGCAGCATCTCATTCATTTCAACGAAACAAATTTTATAAGTTTATTTCTGAATCCCGAGGCCACCTTAACAGCCAATGCCTTGCCTTGTAAAGAATATGTGGATTGTTGTTATCAGATTTCTTTCAGATAAGTCAGCCAAGCATTGGGGAACTTTGCCATCGCCTATGATGCTCTAAAACAAAGACCACTTACATTAATATTTCAGTTCTTAAAATTACCCACCAAACCTCAAACTTAAAGGAATATGATTCTAAGGTCAAATTTTCTGATTTAATCCAAAAAAAAATCATTAAACGCGACTTACTTTAGCAACCACAGCTGGCGGCTGTTCAAGTATGGGTGACACAGCCCTTCCAACAATGGCGAAACCAAAACCAACCAGACAACCATCCTCTCTTGAATTCTGAAGGAGAAATACTGGGACTATTTCATTGCAGTTTTTAGCTTGGTAGGATTCAACTTTGTAGAATGTATGGTTGCCTTTTCAAATGAAATACAAATGTTAAAGTTGGATATTGGTTGCATAGCAACTGCTAGTACAAGTACTGTAATTTTTTCGATATTTAGTACATTAATTTCATAATCAATCTTCTCGATATAATTTTAACGTGCGTACCCATTCCAGTGAAGCATTTATTATCAGAGTAACCGGCTTTAAGAGCCTGAGGACGGCGTCTTGGAGCAACAAGAAGTTTCTTTGGACTGGAGCCGTTCTGGAACAACAAAGTGTTGCCAGTTCCATTGGCACTTTGCAAATCAGCCAACGTTCTTCCTTTGGTGCAGATGGTCTCTGCTCAAGCGTTCAATTTTTAAAATTTCTCCGTCATTTAAAACTGACAATATAACGTACCTGGGTCAACAAAATAGGCAGTCAGGACAAAATATGTAGCTTTAGGAGTTTCTTCAGTCTGAAACATGGGAACGCGGTCGTATCTGAACGTGTTCTTCCAGCCATCAAATAGGGCGGATTTGTTGTACTGCGTAAGGAATTTTAAGACCGCTTTTAGTTACAAAAAATTGAAATAATGAAGTCCAGTGATCGATTTAGTTTTACAACGTACCCTGACTTGGATACCCGCAATGATTCCATTTTTGTCATAAAGACCCACAATGTTGTTGCTCACATCACCCACGACTTGCTGACGGATGCCGTGATATGTGGCTTTGCCAACTTTGTTCACGCAGGTGGCACCTTTAGGGTTCTACTCACCAAAATAGCAGTTTTTCCCGTAGTACATGTCAGAGCAGAGCTATAGTCATAAAAGTTTAACCTACAATGTTCCTTGGTATAGTGTTGGTTCCTTGTTTAACCATTCTTTTGGCCACATTCACCGGGTTGAATGTATCTAAAGTATATTAAAGCATTGAGGTTTATTGCGGATCTTTGTAGTCAAAATTGGACATATAGGACCAATCAACTCACGCTCCAAACTGTCCCAAGGCTCCATACATTCTTGAGCGACTACAAAATTCACAAAAATTTATAACTAAAAATTTACCAACAAGTGAAAGTATGAATTGCAAATTGGAAACTTACAGGACGCCCCAGCAAGGCAGAGAATTCCAACGACTAAAAGATTCTTCATGATGATGGTAACCTGACTGAGAGAGTCACCTTCATGGCTTGGCTATTTATTTCTTTTATTGCATCTAAGTCGAGTCAGTAAAACTGACGTTCCCTAATTATTTGAACTTCTATTGATTAAAATCTAAGGACAAATTGTGGCTTGCAAACCTGCTATAAACTAAATATTTTGTAAAAGAACTTTTAATATGGTGGCGGGGCTTGTTTGAGCAGCTGCACTGCACATTAAAAGCAGTCACGCGATTGTGTGGCAACGGATTTCTATGAAGTCAGAACTACAGATTGCCAGTCTATTGATAGCATTAAATTGAAACCTTCAACCACGGACCATGATTGCCTGGTTATCGAACACCTTATTTAGGATGCAGTGTAGTAGCTAAAAAATAAAACATCTCAAGTCACCTTGAATGTTTTAACACAACTGCGCAAACTCCACTGCTATGATTTCATCTCTATTGAAAGTAAACCAGTTTCTACAAATGGCCGATGCTGATGAATGATGCTAATATGAACAATGAGTTATTCAAATGGTTTACATGTATGAACCAAATCAAACAAAACTTGGAGCAATTTTGATTTATTTGATTTCAACCACTCCGACTCCATCAAAGTACTTCTTTTAGCCCAAATAAGCCACCGCACCCAATAGATCTCCTGGTGAAGAACACGTGCAACCTCGTTAGCAAATTTTTCTTGGACAGATCAGTCAGGCATTGGGGAGCGTTTTTGCCAATAATTTTCTGAAACCAAGACCACTCACATTAAGATTTCAGTTCACAGCCATATACATCTGAATAATATTACAATTATATTTGACTCACTGTAACACCCCAAGAGGGAGGCTGCTCAAAAATGTCTGATTGAGTTCTGCCAGGAATGTTCAAACCGAAGCCAACCAAACAACCATCTTCTCGCGAATTATGAAGAAGAAATGCTGGGACCATTTCATTGCAGTTAGTAGCTTGGTATGACTCAACATTGTAGAATGTGTGGTTGCCTGTTCAATTGAAAATTAAATGGTTAAGAAACTGGATTATTGGGTGCGAAGCAACAGTCCCTACAACTAATGGTGCCAGCAGCGAACATGAAGCGAAATATTTTTTACACAAAGGATTTCTTGTTTCTATCATTAATTTTCACATACCCATTCCAGGGAAGCATTTATTATCAGAAAAGCCGATTTGAAGGGCCTCAGGTCGGCGTCTGGGAGCAACAAGAAGGTCGTTTGGTGTGGGACCGTTCTGGAACAGCAAAGTGTAGCCAGTACCATTGGCACTTTGCAAATCGTTCAAGGTTCTTCCCTCGGTGCAGATGGTGCCTGTTCAAGGATTTTTATTTTTACAACTTTGCTCGCAAGTCCAACTGAAAATGAAATGACTCACTTGGGTCAACAAAGTACGCAGTGAGAACAAAGTATGTCACTGCATCAGTTTCTTCAGTCTGGTACATGGGAACGCGGTCATACCTGAAATTGTTGTCCCAGCCATCAAAGAGAGCGGATTTGTTGACCTGCACATTCAATTATATTTTTATTTATTGAAAAAATGTGACCTGATTAGTTATAAAACTTGGCTACGCCAAGATTCAATTTCAACTTGCCCTGACTTGCATACCAGCAATGATACCATTTTTGTCATACAGACCGACAATGTTGTTGCTCACATTACCCACGACTTGCTTACGAATTCCGTAGTATGTGGCACTTCCGACATTGTTGACGCACGTGGCATTGTCAGGAACGGTCTAAGCATAAGAATTGCATATTTTCCCAATCTGTTTAGCACACTCGATAAAAATGGAACCTACAATGCTCATCGAGATAGTGTTGGCTCCTTGATTAACCAATCTTCTGGCCACATTTATAGGGCTGAAGGTATCTAAAGAAATTTTTTCAGTAATGCACAATATTTTGAGTTAATGTTGAGCTTTTTCAGCGAAGTGGCTGATTTCCAGCTTGATTGTCTATGAAGAACATAATTTTTCAATTGCTCAACTTACGCTCCAAAGTATTCCAAGGCTCCATGCATTCTTTAGCGACTATAAAATCCAGAAAATGATTAATTTTTCAGTCTTTAAAGAAGAGGAAGAATATAATTGGAAGAATGAAAACTTACAGGATGCCCCAGCAAAGCAGAGAATCCCGACGACATACAAACCGTTCATTATATGATGCAAACCTGACTGATCCAACTGAGAGACCTACTATGAAAACTTGGCAATTTATTTCTCTTTTTGCACCTGTTCAAACCAATGGAATCTACATTTTCTGATTGTTTGCTTTTCTGGTGATTCAATTACTAAGCAATTTGGGGCTCGGCTTTGTCGGCTATATTAACGAAACCTTATTGTAAAAGAACTGTGAATGCGGTGGGAAATATTTACGCAACTGCACCATTGCGCTGAATGGAATTCACTTTAATTTAATTTTTGATTTTATTTTTTACATAAGATTTCTTTGTTGTGTTTGCAATGGATTAATTTATTTCTTAGAAATGTGAGTTATTCAAGTCTCAAAAAATTACTATTCCGTGCCTCTAATGAAGTTAATGTAGTAATTTGATTTCTAATTTTACATTCTATTCAGGAGCTAATGCATATATAAAGAAAAATTCAATAGCTGCAAAGTCACAAAATGAGTTTTGACGTAGTACTTGCAATGAGCAGTCACGTAGTTTGTGGCCGATGTTTCCCCGACAACGGGCATTGGCCGACGTTGCCCCGACTGCCATCGCCAACTGTCGGCTATGATTGTTGGGAACTGACAGCGGCCCGACTCAGTTTTGCGCCATCAGGCGCTCATTTAACATTTCTGTAATTGACAGTCTGCTATCGAGCGGCTGAAAACGCTTGAGAAAAAGTAAATCCTTCGTCATCCAAGTAGATTAGCACAAGCGCGTTCACGTCGGGCTTAAGATGTAGGATGAGGCATGACTGTTCTTTGGTTATCATGTAAGTGATTGCATGATTCAAACTCAGTGTGTAAAGTGGTATAGCACTGAGAGCACTTGAAACAAGAAGCCTCTCAATATGCAGCAGACTCAGTTGCCTCAGCACTTGAATCTCACTAGAGAAAACAGAACGAGTGAAAGTTTGTCGCATGAGAGTAATACTATCATGCTTTTCATCACCCCAGTGTTCATTACTTTCCTTGTTTTAGGCTTACTCGGGAATATTATAATTCTGCATGCCGTGTGTGCTGTTAGACGATTTAACCGGTAAGTATAGTCATAAGTAAGTGCAGAGAATCTAATGGCTTATGTGACACTTGCGTGAATTTTTTGTCGGTTGATAAGCAGTAATAATTTAAGCGTAGAAAGGTGGGCAAAGTGTCGTAGAAGGCAGAATTATTTTTTGTGTTAACTAGAGCAACTTTCGTTAATAATTTTAAGTGCGGAGAACTTGATGCTGGCCAACTTGTCAGTAACATCCATATCCTTAATGATGTCTGCACTATTATTCTATACTGACATGAAAAATCCGTTCAACTTCTACGGGCCCTTGTATTGTAAATTCTACCCTGGTATCCGCAGTAAGTTGCCATAAATTTTGCTTTTGAAAACAAACTTACAAGTGAATAATTAGTTGTTGTTGCTTTAGTTTGTATGGTGCCGGCAGAAAGTTTTACAATGATGTGCATCAGTCTGGAGAGAACACACAGAGTCAGGTTTCCATTGGTGACTGAAACAAAGGCAGCTGCAATGAAGAAAATTGGCCTAATCTGGCTTTTTGCTCTATTGTTGGATCTGCCCAAAGGATTTCTCTTCTACACGTACGACGCGGACACGGCCAGCATTATTAAATGTCTCAATGTGCGTGATGCAAATATGATTGCCTATAAATTTAGCTAAATTGACTAAGTGCTTTAAACTCTCTTTATTGATTTGTATACAGACAAAGGAAATTTTTGGCAGTTGGATTCCTTATGCCATTTTTGTATCAAGTAGTTACACATTAACTTATTTACTGCCCTCATTTTGGCTTGCCCGTGGTGAGTAAGACGCCGAAACTGTGGAAAATCTCCACATTATTGCACAGGATTCATTCTCTTTTGCTCATAAGCAAATTGATAATTATATAATTAAATTGCCCATTTAGATTGGATACGCTTGGTTTCACAATTACGATTCCTAATTGTTTGCCAAGTAAGTATAATTGTGACACTTGTGGATATCGGCCAAGTTTAATTAATTGCGTTCTTTTCTCAATCCCTAGACCCTGCCGTTGCAATGTGAGTACCGGAAAAGACAGAAAAAGCTGGTTGGACATGCCATTATTTTCACCAGCATCTTCATTGCAGTGAAAGTTCCTGTTGGAACGCATTACTTCATGTACCAAATGCCGCCGCAGCTTCTGAGTGAAAGTGTGACTGGATGGGTGCAGAGTTGGAAACAAGTTTTCTTCACTGTCGCCTTGCTTCATGGTTCCTTTTATCCTTTCATCATCTTTGGCTTGAGTAGGGACATTCGCAAGTATGTCTTTTGTTGGGAATGTGACAGTGGTGAAAATCCTCGCGTTTCAAGACATTTTATCTACAAGTAAGTGCAAGCTTTCATTACAAACTTCCCAAGGCTGCTTGTGAGCTGTGGGTTTGGCCTGTTTCTTTCACCACTTGACAATTCATCATTTGTGCAGAATACTTGCTGCGTAGATGAAAACACGTAGACTATTCTTGTATGAGTAGGAACAAACTTTCATAAATATTTTACTGTGTTTCGAGTATAATTCTGCTTCAAAGGATTTCAAGAATGATTTGATTTAGCTAGACACTAGACGCTACAAATAGTTTTCCCTTTTACGAGGCAAATTAAGTTCAAGGTGCTTTCATGAGTTGTTGATTGTCATGGTGGACGTCAATAAATTGCCGTGCTTCGGAGTATTGGTATCACACGTTGCAATAACTTTAGCCATGGCAACCTGCAGAAAAAAGGGATTGAATGAATTTTGCCATTATAATTCTGTTACCCAATCCAATTCAATTTTTATTTGTATAGATGTAATTAAGGTCAACCGACTTTTACGTAGTATATGCGCCAGAACGTTCAGTGTCCTATTATTATGATGACAGTAAATATGACAGACCGGGATTATTCATCTTGAAAAAAGGCGATTTATTCCATTGGACTTCGTGACAGTGCACTGGCTCATAAAATCTATTCACATATAATTTTTCAAGCATCATGTTATCTACAAAACAAGACCAATCGAACCATTTTTTTTACTGAAATCCACAAAATTAGGCGTGGGTACACGTTGCAAGTAATGGAAATTTCCTACTAAATTGTGGTGTACGAATATACACCACAACATGTGAAATCGTGCTCCTGTCGCTACGGGAACACATCACACATAAGCTCCCGGCTTAGTTCACTGAACAATATGGGTACATTAAAAATGTACGGGAGCCAACAAAAAGGCTCACCGCTATGAATGCATGGACTTGTGGCAATTATAGCATGTCCATATCGAGATTGAAATTGCAGAACAGCAGCTCCTATTAAAACTTTGTTGTTTTCATCACAGTAGCCTCTGCTGGTTATTTCTGCACCGCGTTCATAAAGAAATTTGAGGAAGCTCTCCATAAGGTAAGAATAAAATGTGAAATATTATGTTGGTCGAAGCCTTGAGCTTCCGTTTGATAAATTAATTCCAAGCCAGCCCCTCTAGCTCTTTTCTTGTAAGTTTCAAGTGGCACTTTCGAACAGAGTTTTTACAACAAAGAAAAATCAGATAAAAGAAATGTATGATTCGATATTAAAGAACGTGAAATTCTCATTAAAGCACTTTGGTACGACCGAGTGAATATCCACTTGTGAATATTATGGCTTGTCGAATGAGCTTCTGTCTCTTCCGGTATTCATTTTGCAAGGGGGTCTAAAAATATTGTTAACCGGAAGTGTCCGATTTCGCAAGCAAATCAGCTGATACAAAACGAATACAAGTTTTAGTAAGATCTACCCGGCATGTAACTAAGAATTGCAACTGGGAGACGAGGCGTACCCAAACTACAAGAAAATAGGGAAAGTAAGTTCAATTTCATGTAAGCTGTTTAGTTGCATCAGCAAACAAACCGTTAGCATAAATTTAACATAATTAAATTGACAGCGGCTGAGGAGATATTAATTGAACAACATCTCTATCATCGTACTCTATCACGGGTAAGCCAGAGAGATGGGAACAAGAAGGTGGGTGAGTAATTGGTTGTCATGTAAATAACATAGGGAATCCAAGTACCGTAAAGTTGCTTTGTCTGTGAGCAGATAAAGGAAAAGAAAGGAGCACGCATTACCTTTGCATAATTTAACATGCGAAAATTTCCACAAGGCATACATTACGGCACTTGAGCAAGTTCTCAATGGCCGTAATAGAAGGATAGAAAACCTCGGGGCAAATCCAGCAGCAGAGCAAGAGACCAGACAAGAGCAATTTTTCTCATGACAGAAGCCTTTGACGGTCTCATCAGAGGGAATCTCACTTTCTCGGTTCTCTCCAGACTGATGAGCGCCATGGTAAAACCTTCCGCCGCTACCATAAAGGCTACACAAACAAGAAAATTAGCTTGAGACTTTATTTTCCACATTGACTCTTAAGTTTTCTAGCCGCAACTTACTGTGTAGACCAGAAAAGAATTTACAGTTACAATGGCTAGTAAAAGGTGAACGGATAAGTCATCTGACTGCACGCTGACATCATATCAATCATAAGGGCAACAGATGTTACAGATAAGTTTGCCAGCATCAGGTTCTCCGGACTTGAAATTAGGAAAAAAAAGTTAATTAGGGTTCGTTTTTGTGGACCTCTTTTCGGTTTTTAATTTAACACCGCTTACTGAGTTGACAATCGGCAACTGGCAGTTGCAAAAGCGACTGATCGAGGTTAAACCCTATCTGATGATGTAAATTTCGTGTCAATCTATACATTAATCATAACATTGAGCTGACAAATCGAGCAAGCTAAAAAGTCTTTGACCCTATGTGTACCTCAACTGGCGCTAAACAGCGCTGGCAGCACCTTGCTGTTATTCTTCGGCTGTTAAGCCTGCTGCCTTCTCGGTTTAGGAACTCCGAATGTAAATTGACAGCATAGAGAATTTTGTCCACCTATGCTACCACATAATTGTGGTAATCCAGGAGCGCATGTCAACATTGACGACGGATTATTTCATTTTCTGATTTTAAATAGACTCAAACAATCTCAGATATCAGAAAAGCACCAGCAACCCGTTCTCCATAATATAATATTGCATCCACCAATACAAATACCAAGTATGTTGTTGTTGTGAGACGTGGGCAATATCATGCAGTGCTGAGCCAAGACTAAAGTAAGTATTCAATTAGTCTGTCAGTTTTACGGATGTCAGGCTTTAATTTGTGTTTTGACATAGGTCGCTAGGAGTAATGGCAATTGAACCAAAGTGAAAGAAAGAAATCAGACATTCAGCACTTTATTGTACGCCAAATGACTTTTTTGTGAACTCTTGGTGAGGTTAATCTGTAACAACAACGACTGCAGGTTCAGGCTCCATCAGAAACACTTCGTTTGAAACCGGTTTTAGAGGATATTCACAATCATTCTCGTCGGTAGTAAAACATCTCTAATTGGATTTGCAATGTTCGGCACGTACGGAATATTTCGAACAGAAGGGGTAATGGGCTTGCTCTTTGGAGCAGTGGGTGGGTTTAGCTTGGCCGTCCTCATCGTGTACATGATGATGCTTGGTGAGCTCCATAGTCAATCAACGACGTTTCTCAGCGTCCTGAAAAATAAGACGGGGAGCAACAGAATGCATGAGAGGTTGTGGGTGCGGAAGCAGCTGCGTGCCACTCCAGAAATGAAGATAAAAGTTGGCGCAATGTACTACATCGACAAGCCAACGGTAAAGACTATTTGCCAAATTCTGTTTGACCAATGCATTAGTTTTCTTCTCATGACAACCTAGGCTAAATAGAGTTATAAGGTTGATATCATGTCATGATGAAAGAAAATGCTCGAAAAGCATTTTAATCACTCATTGCTCCTATGCACTGCCTGCCTGTAAAATGCCCTCTTTCGTGCTTGGAAGTACTTAACTTTGCACTTGATTCTATGTTTTCGATTTACCTAAAGCAAAGGAGGATGAAAATGAAATACAAATAGGAGTGTCAAACCTGAGGCTGAAAAAATCTCAGTGCAATCAAGTGGTTACGAAGGTTACACCTCGGTTGAAGTGATTGGGTAGTTGGTTTGCTTCGTTTAAGGTTTCACGCCTTTTTGTGTCCTACATCTGTGTCTCTTATAATGATATTTAAGTAAACCTTTATGTTTGAGACCGTCAATACGGCTCAAATTATTGTTGTAAAACTTTGTCACAAAATTATGATTTAGTTTCATGATGAAACTCTCTGTGAATTATTTGGTAAAACTGTAGTATCACCATTTGCGCAGGAAATGATACAGCATTTCACACACTCAAAAACAGTATTGAACGTTTATACAGTTCTAACATGAGTCACTCGCATCCAATAAGAATGTAACAATTCGGTAATAATTGTATTTTCAGCAGTATTAGACAGGTCGACTTATTCAAGTAACTAATTATAATTGCAAAACCCAAGAATTAGAAGAGCTCTAAATTAAATGTCAACCCATTTGGAACTAAGGGCAGAGCTCTCCCTTTCATATTATTTCACACTGGTCGATCTAATAAGGCCGCACTTATGTTCTCTCTTTCATTTATGTATGAACATTCTTTAACTTAAGCTATACGAGTACATTTCAAAGTTAGTAGGCTCAAACCAAATCAGCAAGTTACTTGGAAACCCTCCGAATCCCGGACCTTGGGACCCCAGGAATTCACTGCTACATAACTTGTATTGCATTTAATTTTTCATAACGTTGGTCCAGCAAATATTCTAAAGGTACAGAGAGCAGTAACAGGTACCGAGAAGTTGTTGTAAATCATTACTAACTGACGGCTGACTACATCCACAAGTTGAAGCACCATAAATATCAGTTGCATGAATTAAATTCAAAAACTCAGATTCTTCAGAAATATACTTATAGAAATCTTTGCATGTCATATTTAAATTGGTATCCACGGTACTAATTGCCCGAAAAGACTGAATACTTAGTTGAAACTTGTTCTCGGTCCAGATTTCAAATAAACGGGAAGACACTCGCTCCATAGACGCATTTGAACCTACAGGGAATGCAACAAATTGTTTACTTCAACTATTTATGAAAATATTGTTTTATTTCTATACCAGGAAGGCACAGCAGATATTCCATAAATGTAAGCAGCTCACAGGATGGGGTCGCAATCTTATTCAGGTGGTCAAACACATCTATCCATTTTTTACTTAATCCTGCAGATGCCCTAGTCCATTCTGTTAACTTTGCAGTGTTCACGAATCGGCGAACCTCAGAAATTTGTGTGTAAAGCTTGGAGTCATCGAGTTGGATACCACGTAGATCCTTGATCCTCTGGATGATAACACTTACACCCATTTGAATATCACTCCACGAGGGTATCTCATGATTCAGTTCAACCCATTCGTATGCCATAAATTCATTCAAGTGTGCAGTCCATTCCTTTTAAGACAACAATAAGTCATTCAAATTCCCAGCAACTGAGCTTTCAGACCATTGAAACTCACCTTGATATACTCGACCGCCGTACTGTAAAACTCACACGCTTTTAAAATTACATGTATCAACCAAAAATTGCTGCCATCCTCTAGCTTTTCAATTGCTCTCGTGACATTAGACGGCAGGAATCTGTCAGTCAGTCTAGATTCCAAGTCACACGTGAGCGAGTACAACGTCTGAAAAATATACACTTAAATTATGACAAAAACAAGATAGTTCCAATTCCAAGCGTAAAGAATTACTGTTGCAGTGGATCCGATTGAGACATATTCCACCTCTAGGCGCTTTACGGCTGTTTGAAACAAATGAGACTGACTTTGAACGAACA
>JAQIWI010001639.1:0-15394 GCA_034698825.1 Deuterosminthurus bicinctus
TCACGCGCGCGTCCACAAGGAAACTAGAGTTTCATGGTCAATGTTTCACGGAAAGTTTCCTCGTGGACGCCTAGCTTAAGGATGAAAAGGATAAACATGTGGTTACGGGCAAACTCACACAACAAACAGTTGTTGGCACTCTGCTGTTCCAGCTTTATCAATGCTCACCATCTCTTTCACCTACCGCTCCCAGGCTTCAAGACACGACACATACGTCCGGTCACTGGTAATTTGTCTGGGAAACTTGTAAGTTTACTTGATCTTGATTCCTTAACCTTGATCCTTGAGCCAGGAGGGCAGGGCCTTTGGAATGCTTGGCTCCGAAAGTGGGCAAACGAGCCTTAACGTAGGTGCGGATGATATTACAATGACTATAACACGGCCACTAGCATTAATGCCAATAATCGTTTATTTCCAATTTAATGAATTATTTATTTAATGATTAAGTAACTGATTAGAACTGAGTTAACTACTCAGTTCTAAAGTTTTTTGCCTGAGGTCTCGTGTTTCTTGTCTGTCAAAAGCGACTTATGTAGTCAATTAACTGCTAATTACATTTGATCTCACAAAACGGGTGCCAATAGTAATGATGATAAAGTAAGCAACGGGTTACAGTTCAGTTCAGTGCTTATCACTTGATGTGTCATTAAAACTGAAGCCTATGGGCATCCTCCTCGTTATTATACATACTTGATGAGCAATGCTACTGTACATATGTAGCCAAACTTGCTACTTATTTTGCACAGTTTGAGATTAGTCTGGGTTTGCCAAGCTTATCTTCTTGCACGACTTTATCAGCCAGTGTGCTCTGTCTTTATCTCTCTCTATCTCCACTCTCACTGATTGCCTCCAACAGTCTCCCTCAGTCTGTCTCACCTTGATTTTTCATTGTAACTCAGAACCTTCACCGAAATTTGACAGCGCTCAGTTCATCACAGAACAATGCAAAATAATGGAGGAATTAACAAGCCAACTTGAGTCATTGATAGAAAGGAACAAAGGTTTTCCACAACAACTTAAGCAGCGACTTATTCAAGAATCCACCAACGTCAAAAACCCTTTTAATTTTATTGGCGTATTAATAAATGAAGGCGTTCTAAATGATGAACCAAATCAGCAGGTGCGTTGTTATTTATTATTTAGTTCAAGCTGACTACTTAGATACTGTTCTTAACAAAATTGAATGGTATAATTTCAGGACCAAAATTTTGGGTGGACAGTTGGGTTCATAGTTCAACTTATTATGACAATGGCTTGTTCGAAAGGTGCGGACGCGATTGTTGGCTTGATCAAGGCACTTGAAGAAAGTGGAAACGAGGAATTAGCTTTTGATCTTCGGACGTGGGTCAAGTATGAGTTGGCTCTTAAAGCTGAGGGACACTCGACGTAATAAAATACAATTTAGTAAAAAAAAATAATGACAATATTGATTACTGCCATTGTAATTTTTGACTGAAGGAGCACACGGAAACTAGAAACTTCAGTCGCACACACTGGAACCGAGTTGATTGACAACGTAATGTCACGTGTGAAGGATGAGTTGATGGTGCAATTAGTTTTCAAGGCTTGCAACATTGCGCATTCTACCGATGACGTTTCCAATTTGGCCCATCAGGGTAACGTTCTGGATGAGCCCAACTTAGAACTTGTGAGTTTTGCCATCCACAGAAAAGCTTATTCTTTAACAAAAAAACTGCGACAACTTTTCAAATTATTTTTGAATTTGGTGGAAAGGCCTCCGAGAGCATTAACATTCCAGAAGTGTCTCCAAACTTAGCCCATCTAAAAGTCCAGAATGAACCTAACATGGAGCTTGTGAGTGGACCAAGCGTTCGAAGGAGACGACAAGCTGAAAATGCCACAAATGTGCCCACTCAAACTGAGAGCAAATTTGGGTACTGATTTTAACTATTCATTACTTTCAATAGTTACATTTCGAAAGTACAATTTATTTGTTTTTTGGCTTTTTTGTAGTGAACCCAAAGGAAGTGGTTCAGCTGTGCCGACTAAAACATCAGAACAATTGGTGAGCTTGAGTTCCAATTCTTCAAAATAAAAGGTCATTGTTATTTTATAAAATGGTAATTTTATCTTGATGAATATAATTTAACTTCAGAAAACTGGACCACAAGTACACGAAAGACCAAATATTGATAAGGTCAAGAAAGCCGGGTGCTCAAAGAAAGCGATTGGATTATATCTCGTCCTCCCATTCATCCTCGCAGGGTTTTTTGCCCATTTTCTTGGAGTAATTGACCACGAACAACCTCAAGTAATTAACCCCACACAACCCCAAGTACAAATTGACCCCAAACAACCCCAAATAATTGACCCTAAAATGCCTCAAGTAATTGACCCCCCACAACCCCAAATACAAATTGATCCCAAACAACCCCAAGTCATTGACCCTGAACAACCTCAAGTAATCGACTCCGAACAACGCAAAGTAATAATTGACCCCAATCAACCCCAAATAATTGACCCCGAAAAACTCCGCACAAAAGACAAAGTTGACGTCAATAATGTTGAAAATCTATCAAGTAAGTCTTCTCAAAATTTTAAAAAAAATAGCGTTCTAAGAAACCATAATTATATAAACTGTCTTGTTTAACTTAGGGCGAACTGCAACTGGAATTTTTGTAGCAACCACCGGAGGCCTCGTTGCTCTGGACTTACGAAATTCAAAGGCCACAGCTCTAACGAATGAATCTACACTTGCTGTAGCTGTGAATCACAAACTCAAGAAGGTTTATTGGACTGAAGGTTATCGCAGTTCTGCAATTATGCGCTCAAATTTTAATGGATCTGGTAAAGAGGTTATTGTCCCACCAACAGGTAACCTTAAATTCTAAATTACAAAAATTAATTACAAAATTTCAAATTCAATCTTCTTGTTTTGTCTTTTGGCGTACAGGTGACTGGATTTGGTTGCTGGCCATCGACGAGCAAACCGGCAACTTATATTTTGCCCTGTTGAACTCTCACGAAATCAAAGTTTGTAATGCACGCGGCAAAAATTGTACTGCGGTCATTTCTGATTCATCTTTAGTAAAGCAATCTGCTCGTATTGCCTTGGATTCTAAAAACGGGTAAGCTAATAATGTTAAAAAATTTCAGTGATTAGTGTTCAGTATTATTGCTTACATAAAATGAACTTACTAAAACAGCAACTTTATTGCAGTTTCATGTACTGGGGCCATCGTCCACCTAGCCCTAGTCCGCATTCGATCGTCCGTGCCAAGCTAGACGGCAGTAACGCTACAATAATTTCAACTGGATTTCATGACCTTAGTGGGATCACACTAGATCAACCTTTAAGTGACCTACTTTACTGGACAGATGACGGGGAAAGTACCATTGGAAGTATCAATGTTAATGGTGGGAACAAGCGAGCAATTGTACGACTAGATGTTAAACCAGTATCAGGACTTAATACAATTAAAGTTGATGCAAATGAAATTTATTTTTGTAACTACAAAAGTAAAAATATTCAAATCGTGGAAAAAGATTCTGGTAAATTAAGAACGGTCTTTAGTGACGACCGTTTTCAATTATCTACAAGAATCCTTGAATTCTTCGATGTCTTTACCTCGCCATCGCATGTTAATGATTTTGAACTTTTCAGTGATCCTGTAAAAAAAATTTGAACTGAAAGTTTGATGTTTGATATATCCAAAAAAATAATCTAGGAATCGTGGAAAATAAAGCAATAATTTGATTTAAAAACCCGCAAAAATAAACCAAGTTTTCAAAAATAAAATTTTCGTAGGAAATTACTTGAGTTGTGTAACAGGGGCCCTTTACTATGCAGACGAGGGTCGTTTGCAAATTAACCACGGTTCTAGTCTAGTTCACCGTAGAAAATACGGACCATTTGATTGCGTTTGGTATTGTGGATCCTTCGTTGCCTTTAGATTACCTTATGAGGCAGGCTTAAGTTAACGTCCTTAAACGAAGTCTTCAAAATGCGGACAAAAGTAAGTTGTCGTACAAAATCTTCATGCGACTGCGGAAGGTGTTGGAGACCTTTGAATGCGTATTCACATGATTATGATGGTATCTTACCACCATCACCAGTTCAAATATCTCTTTCACGCTGTCATGTATGACGAGAACCAACTAAAGGGTCCACGAAATTCGGTGCTTATGGAAGACATGGAGAGGTGTACGTTGTCTAGGCTACACATTTCGTTACTGTTTTTTTTGTCAACAGCGCCAACAAAAAAGTTATTTTTCTAGAATACATTCAGTTTTTTGCATTGGCACTCAAAAGCGAGTCACATATTTCGAATTGCTTTGAATTCGTTGGCTTAAAATAAAACAATCACGTCTGCGACTGTAAAGCTACAGTAAATTGTGAGAAGAGGGGACGAAGAAACTTGCGCCGAGAAATAACATCTAAAACCGCGTTACAGACCAAACCAATCGTCTCCTCACGATTTTTTTTAAATTTCTGGCTTTGTTTGTCGTAGAGTCTGCTGGTGTCTATTGCAACCACGCTAAATATTCAGGGCTTCCTATTAAGCTATTTAGGGAGTGCCGAAAGATGTCAATGATGATGATATGGCGATGAATAATCGATCCTGCATTCATGTAATGGATGATGGATTCTGAAGCTGTTGATGTTTATTTTGTCTTGTAATTCACTCCAAATGTTCTATTCGTGAGTCCCCCTGACCTTATGGTACACAAGGGACCTTATGGAAATTTAATTTATTGCTTCCGCTCCCTTTTCTCGTTGTGTACTTGATTTAAACAATGAGTCCTGCGGACCAACCGCTCATTTTCTTATCTTCATTTTCTTCCTTTTGAATGGGTACTTGAGGACAATGTTATCTGTTCTCAGGGTTCCAAGGGATTTTTGTGGATGTTTGTCGGCAGGGATGCATGGGAGTGGTCGTACGTGGACCTTTCTTGTATTGAATGAAATGAATGAGTCCTGTGAAACTGACGAAAATATATTTTATTGCTCTATGACTCTATGAGTGTACGCTATTTCTAAATGCAGGTCATGAATTTTCACGGGTGCTTGCCGGAATTTTGTTGCCAGAATATTTTTGGACAGAAGCATGCAGGGGTTGTTTAAATTCTTGTGATAGAATTATCTTATTTAAATTAGTGAAATTTTTAAGTGCGAGAAAAGAACTATGAAAAGAGTCATTTTTACTGGTTTCACGTTGCCAGATGCAACGGATAAAGCTACAACATACCGAGTTCAAGAAATTTTAGACCGCCGTATTCTGGAGAAAACCAAAAGGGGCAAAATTATTGAGAAGCTGGAATATTTGGTGAAATGGTGAGGATGGGAAAAGTGAGTTATCAATCCTGAATAATCTCCCCCTTCGTGAATTTCAAAGTTATGAAGTCTTCCTTTAATTTTTAGTGATGTTCACTAAAGTTCACAAGTGGGTCCCTTGGTACGATTTTAATGGGATGGAAATGGTTAGAGAATTTGAGCGGAGGCTATTTGACGAAGGGCCTAGCTACAAATTCAGCCGCCAAGGTAAATTTGACATTGGCATCAACTAAATAGTCGACAGCACACATTTAATGAATAAATTTTTGTGCTTCCAGACAAGGATGAATGGAGTCCACTTCCTTATAAATGGAAATTAGAACTGGACCGGTGCCATCGAATATATTTAGCCAAGAAACAAGAGAGCCTGGCTAAACAATCGGAGTTTCAACATCTGGACCCAATACTGATAGAAGATACTGAAGATGATAAAATTCAGCCTGAGAATCAAAGTCAAAAAGTGCAAGAAAGTTTGGATGGCGTCGATGACAATTCTGGGTCAACTGCACAGCTAACATACGACAATGACATTGAGAAGACTCAGGAAAATAACACACTTGTTATACAAGATACAACAGTGGCCATTTTGCCACCTATCGATGACGGTAATACGTCAAATATTCAAGAAAGCAGAGCATCTGAACATTCTTATAAGATTTTGGTGCAAAATTTTAATGTTCATGTTCATCATGTGTCTGGTGTAAAAAGGAAAACGGAAACTGATGGGGACAGACTGCGCAAAAATGCACGCATCGCTTCAGCTGAATATGATTGTAATAGTATTGTTACTTTTGCACGTAATAGTAGCTTGCCAGCAAATAGTACTGATCAGCACAGATTCGTAGAAAGTAGTAGAAGCGTTGGACAGCCTAGCTTTTATTCTAGTTTCGGAAACCAGCGAAGACTTTTCTCTGCAATGAGTTCGGCTGGTAACTTTGACGGCGTACAATTAAGTAGTGTTTAGGAAGCATCTCCCCACATAGCACAAACTTTCCACAGCCTTTCGCCTTTATGCCATTTGGAAGCTCAATACTACCTTATGTACATTCTATGCAGCCAAACGCTTTCGTATCATTACAAGCTTATGCTCCCAACCAGATTTTGCCCTACACTCTTCCTGCTGTACTATGTTGAACTCTGCATATTGTATGAATCCGACTCAAAGCATTGCAACAGACTTGACTTCTTTAGGATACAGTCCCCGTCTGCGGTGGGATGATGGTCAAGGAGTCGTTACTGTGTCAAGAAGTTGTATATATTGGTCAGCCAGACGAGAGCCTGTAGTGAGTGATGAATGACAATAAGTGATTAAATTGGTAAATGATTACCACGGTTAATAGGGGAATCATGTTGAAAATTTGATCAGACTTAAAGTGTCAATATTTTTTTTTCAAATCAAGTAGCAATGAGTCAATATGTACGAGATTGTAGCCTGTTCATGATCATAGCTGAAACTCCATTGCTACTTTTACGAGGTGTTTTATACATTAAGGATAAACTCTCAGGAATTTATTAGTTCCATTGTAATAAACCGAACTACAGCTTGAAATACGCCTATAATTTACACTATCAGAATTAAAATCTATGAGAGAATATTATTATTGAACCCTGCGTACGCTCATACGAACCCTGTCAAATGAGACTTGAGGGTCCAATTGATTTCTCGGTCAAGCTGTTGCCATTATAAGGGTAGTGTAGGGGCTTCAGGATAGTGAGCATTACTTCTTCAACGTCTATATAAGCCTCCTTCATTGTCAGCAGAATACAAAGCCCTATGTAAGGCCTTAAATATTCTAAGTCATTAGCAAAACATCCTATCCAGCACTCGCAGTAGGTACTATCATTAACTTTCAATCAGAAAGCTGGGTGAGATTATGAACCTCGCCATGCATGCTCCATAAAGTATTTGACTTTATTTTATGAATTTTTGTAATAATGTAATTCACGTATGCAGTATATGCATCTGTACCAGCTCGAGCTGCAAACATCAAGAAATTGTTCGTAGTTTCATTACATTTCTCGGATAGCACCGTTCAGTTCTATGCCGAGATGTTTCCAAACATCGAGAAACTATAGGTGGGACAACGCAGTGGGCAGGAAACTCCATTCAGATCTATTTGGAAGCATTGGGTGGATTTGGAACAACTTGACGTCTATGTGTACGAACGGATTCCACCAAACGGTCGAAATCTTGACAGCGTCTTTTGCGGAATATTTCCTGAGGAAATTGCAGAACTACGAGATAAGGACGAGGAATATCTCAAGAGAGTCAATATTGTTCCAGTAATGCAAGGCATTACTTGTGTGCGGCGTAAGTTGAGCTGCACATTTGTACTAAGGTTGTTGAGAAACTGTAAAGTATGAATTTTTAGCAGGTCTAAAGGCACTCAGTCTCCACTATAAGGACCGCGAAGGTGAGCCATTTGTTGATGATGGTACTGATACGTTCATGTTTTCCAAAGTGGCGGGAATTATTGCCCTCGCAAGGTGCCCATCCATTACTTTCAGCATTTACATCGAATCTTATGCAGATGCTCCTCCAGGTCTATACTAAAAGTCATGAATCTCAATCACTGTTGCTATGTCCAAAGAGTCATATTGCTGCGTTGAACTACAGCTTCAATATTTTTAATTTTCAGCACTGACCTACTTGAAGCCTTACGCGTCTGTGAAGTCTATCCATATTGATGAGTTTGACTAACTGACTAGTTTAATTAATGTACTTGAAAAGATGGTTGTGTTTTGTGTTGTTGCCAATGCATCAATCCTGTGCCCGTCGGAGACACTGTTTATTGAACTGCAGTCGAGCAGTCATTAATATTTTGTTATTGTTTTCTTTTGTTCAATGCAGTTAATAAAATTTGTGCAAAATTGTCAAGTTTCACTTTCCAAGCTTGAGACTTTTTAATTATTGGCCATCCGTGTTCTGCAAGTCCAGGAAATCGACTCATATTACATAACGTACGTCCATTCCAATTTTGTACTGATAATTACAATTCTCTCACCTACTAATCATGATTGCCAACAGGCAATGTGCTTGCGGTCCCCACTTCCATTCACACATCCGGCTCTTCAGTATTCTTTGCAGTCAGTTTGTTCGTCGTCTCACCGTCAGTAAATTCGTCTACTCGGTCAAACAGCTTCAATTTTTTGAGCAAGTAAGCGTTAAGTGTAACAAGAAGTACGAAGATGAGAAAGGCAGAGCTGGTGTGTAAGTTAAATTCTTTCTGTGACCAAAAGGATCAAACATGCTAACTCAATGACAAGATTTGAAATAATAAAAAGAATAAATAGGATGAACCAATCCATCTGACCGACAAAGTGATTCAAAGCTACGTTAAGTTATGATTAATAATGACTTTTCGCTATGCTGCAAATAACTTTGGATTTGGACTTGAGCAGCATTTATTGCATGAATGAATTAGCAATAGTAGTGCAGTTGGACAGCACAGACAAACGAGGATGGAGGCCACAGTAAATGTTTACATACTTTGGTGCCGTCATTCTAATGGAAGCGAGTAGAGGATTCCCATAACAACACCACACTATGATGAAGTAATGAATTAATGAAAGGACAGATACTGAATACTCCGAACATGTCATGTTTAAAGTAACTGAGATAGAATGAGCCGAATGTGATTATGCCCCTGATTAGTAATCCCGCTCCCTGAAATTATCACATTATAACTAGGCCAAAACTGAAGCACTAAATCAAACTTGCTGAAATAGTATTTACTTTAAGTATTTAAACACGTGTTGGCGTAGTAAATTAATAAAAGCCATCATTGGTTTTAGTTGGAAACTCAGTCCGGTGGCGCTGCTACCACTAGAAGTAAAGGTTCAATTAGCACAAAATCTATTATCTAATTGTGCTCAATCAAATAGACGACGATTATCCCGCGCTCTTTCTCCTTCTACCTCAACTGCAGCTGCTTCTACTACAACAACAACAACTACTGCTACATCCCACTCTGCCAAACCGGCAATAATCCCTACCACAACTGTAACAACTTCTAGCGTTGTATCTACCGCCCCAACAATTGTAACCAGTTCTGGTCGTACTAATACAACTACAGCCAATGTTCCTACGACATCAGTCGACATCAAACACGTCCAATTGCTCATCAAACTCCAATAAGTTCCTTACAATCTCCTCTTCCCCAAACTAGACCCTCAAATGTGTCGACTGTTGCTCTACCGATTTCTACTGCTCTTAATAATCAGCAGCTCCCTCCCAGACCACAAACCATCTCTCAACAAGTTCCTTCAACTAATCCAATCTCTGATCCTCCGGCAAGAAATACTCGCAGTCGCACTAGACAAAGTCAAATGGCCCAAGATGCTCTCAATATTCCATTACAATCGAGATCATCAAACCGAACTAGAACTGCCTCACGTCCAGCAGTCACCGTGGCCAAAAGCATCCACTTGTCAACCACAATTCCATTCACAGTCAACTCCTCACTTCCCCAGAATCTTAACAATAATAATTCCATTATTTCCACTGCTGACACAACTGCGGTTGCATCTCAAGCTACTCTAGTTACTCAACCTACCCGGCTTTGGAACCGCTTAACCGGTCGCTACTCAGACATAACGCTAACTACTACGATCAATGTTCCTTCCAGTTCCCAAATTGAAGCCACTTCTACCGGAAAAAGTATGGGAATTTTGGCTAAATTTGGCTTTAAAACCACCACAACATCTGCTGCTCAGACTTCCCGTTTAACTACAGCTTCTGATTTCACTTCCACAACTATGAGCTCTACCTCCCAATCCACACTAGTTACCACAGTTTCCTCTCCTTCCATTCCACCAGTCACTATTAATATCCCTCAAATTCTACCAAATCAGCCTTCCATCTCAACCGTTGTGTCTGCAGCTTCGGTTCCAATTATGACACCCTTGCCATCCCAAACTCTTGAGCTCCCTCCTTGCCCGTCCGACAACATGCAACCGCTCATTTCTTTTCGGGCCGATCCAAAAACTCAAGTTAAAAAAGATGCAAAAATTCCGGGCTTACCCAATTTAACTGAAGCTACTTTTGATGATGTTTCATCTTCAGCAACTTCTTCAGCTCAGAATTACACTGTTACAGTTATATCCGCTTCTTCTCCTGTGAATCTTCACCATAGTGCCAGTACCCCCATTTCAACCCAAATCCATCGTCACCGGTCACCCTCACAGTCAATAATTCAACACACTTCACCTCCCGAAGATCATCATCACATTTGTAGTGAATTTGAACCAGAACTTCCGTATCACGAGTCGGTCCAGCCCGACTATTTTCCGCCAAGATCTACGGAAAGCTATCAGATGGAAATCCAATGCTTGCAGGAAATTATCCAACATCGAAGGGAAGATATGCATCCATGGTTCAAATTGTCCTGTTGCAACCGACTAAAACATTCACAATTATATTTCCCCACCCGAAATGAATTTAAATGCTAACTCTCCAGCGGAATATGAAGCTATCATTGCCTCATTGAAAAGTACAGTCCAGCAGCTCCAAAACGAATATCTTCTGCTTTGATGGCCGGAACCAGATTCTGAATATCAAGAAAAACCAAATCCTCAGGATTTCCAACTTCTTGATCCTAATTCCAACCCCCTCCCACCTCCAGAACCAGTCTTCAATTCTTACCACGACGAGCCCGCTTCCACTGCCAATACGAATTTTTTTACCGGTGAAACTCTCCGGAATGAAATTGACGCGTTTATGCTTTGGCCAGCCGCCTGGAAAAAGAAAACAAAAATCCACAAAGCATGGCTTCCTCGGATTCTGAGTCCTCCTTAAATCCCAATAATCGACCCTTACCTAATAGGCGGATTGCTCCTGCTGTTCTCCGTCTTGGTCCAAATCCCGAAAGCAATTTCCCTTCAAATTCTGTTCAGGCTCCTTCATAATTTCCTACCGGTCAGATTAAAGCTCAGGCGGCCCCTTTGCGTCTCCTGAAGATGCAGACAAACACACAAATTACTTTTGATCCGCTGCTCCTCAACAAAGAGACTAGAATGGTGGAACTCGACGGTCCAGTTCTGGGAGTTTGGGCAGCCGTCCGTGAGCTGACTGAAGATGCCATTCGACTCACCTTAATGAAGAGTCCCATTTATTCCCGGTACTCTTATGAGCATGACATTCTGCTCCCTTATGAATTTTTCTCTCGCAACAAGAATCAGGAATTTACGCCAATACTTCCCCCTCAGTGTCGAAATCCCGGTTTTCCGAGCCCTTATCCATTGGGTCACGTCGTCAAGGCTTCCCTCAGCGACGAATTTGGTCATGATAGTCCCGATAACGCATTTAAAAATATTAGTGGCTCTACTAGATACGACATGGCTATGGCATGTCGACAGAGTTCCAAAAGTCCTATAAATTGAATCAAAATACTCAGTCAGATCAGAAACACTATAGCATGAATCAACTTCGTGGAGCACTTAAGACTAACGTCCTCCGAGCCTCATTAATACACTGCAAAACCCTTTGAAAAATTTTGCATGAATTGTAATTCAGAATAGACGATAATCTGCAGGCAATTTACGGTAATTTAAACGCAATTATATTAAGTCTTAAGTTTTAGAGAGGGTCCATTTGCAAAATGAGCCAGATATTATGGATGAGAGCAACTAGTACATAGCGTGAGGAATCACTCTCAATTTAACAATTCTAAGTTCTAAGAAATTCTAAATTGAGAGTGAGGCAGCCTCCAACTGCGGTGTTCTCTCAAACTAATGTTACCTATTGCAACAATTTTAAAACCAGTTATCGCAAGTGCTGTTTTTATTGTAGTAATTTTATTTAGGAGCAGTGAATCAGAAATCATCAGAACAGAGAAAACTTACAATGTTATTGCGGAATAAGAGAAGAAGTTTCCTACACCTCAAAGAATCTTCTTCATCTCAGAATGACGTTTTGTAGGATTCTTAAGTATTAACTGAAGTGTTAATATTTTGGTGAAATAATTATTTGTATGGACTCAACTAGGTCAATTGGATCTGGTGAAATAAAAAAAAACAATGAGAATGTGTTCACAGCTGTTCTTTCATCCAACCCTGGAGCTCGGCAACATTTGAAAAAACCACTGGAAGGTTATATTCACCACAGAACCTAGAGGATGGCCAGGATAAGACCCCAGCCAGGGCACCATTGCAAACAAGTTGGCGGCCAGTTCCCTGCATAAATATCAGAAATAAAATAAAATTTCATAAGTCGGCACTTGGTCACCAGTCACTTTTACGTAGATCCTGTACCTGGCAAGGGCCGACTCCAATATCTCCTGAAAAAATGTCCAGACTCGTGATATTAAGACGATTCATGTAAATCTTCCCACAAGCATCTCAGGGAACCACAGGGAAACTATAGCTGATTGGTGGACTCGGATGAGCTGCCGTCTGAATCTCCCATCCGCTCATTCTACAGTTTCCTCTCTTCGGCTCGGTTGCAATCATTTGAATTCGCTGCACAGTCATTTAATACGAATGCGGATGACACTTGAATGATGGCCACGTCGTTTTCCCTGAAATAATGCATATATTAAATCCATGTGGAACTCGAACAAACACCATAAAAAAATTCACGTCAAACTTATTTACGTGCGTTCAAAATCATGGATGAAGCCTGGATGAATGGTTATGTCTGCAATTGTCGGGTACTGTTCACAATCTTCCTCGCAAACGCCTGCTCGTCATCACTATTACAGAAAATAGTAGTCCGAAATGCGAGTCAGCATATGAAGAATATTTCCTGAATTAACTGACGAAGATGTGCCCTGCTCACCAATGGCCTGATGTACCACACCGCGAGAAGAGATTCATCTTCGTGAAACTGGATATTGTAACTTAAGTAGTAGCAGTGGCAAGTGCAGGACTTTGGGATGGCCGTACTAAACAAGCAATCTATTGCGGAACTGGAATCAGCACAGACCACCCTGATTGACCGGATCAATGACATGAAAAGGCGTCTGAGAAACAACGGAGGAGCAATTGAAATACTCCGGCGGGACCTGAGGAAAACTCTCAAAAGTGTGCAGGACCCCAGCAATCAACTTGATGCAGCCCGGAATGAGACAGTTGAATTGACATTCACTGTTTCATAAATCACTTGCCGCTTGATGATTGTAAAGCTGGTCGCAATGGATGCCCACAGGAACTGGAGGCACGCCGTCGTCACTGGGAGCTTCTTTGACTATTTCAACTTTAGTCAACCCTGCAATGAGAGCTGTCCAGTGCAGTACGCCGAACCAAAAGGATGCCGTTTAACCCAGAAGCTAAATGAAATGGATTTCATTGCACCTCAAAAAACTCAAAGACTGTTACTTGTTAATGCAGATCCTTTTGTTCTGCTGGCGAACAAAGGGAATGAGACATGTACCGTCTAGTACAATGGCTCGAAAAATGCAATTCGCTCTCTTGGAGAAGATTGCCTTTATGCCTTGGGCGTGAAGACACCTGTTGGATGGAATCTCGTCATTTCACCATTCTCGGGATGCCGCCATGGAATAAGTATCCGTAAGGATACTAATTACTTCAAAATTACGGAGTGTAAACCAACGAAGGAGGGAGACTTCAAGGAATACGTCCAAGTTACTATGTATGCCAACAAGTACTTGATTGATTTATTGCCCCAAATCAGAGTATGTAGTCGGCAATACGAAGCCTTAGCCATGCCCGGACTGGGTGCGGGTGTTCACACTTCCCTTTTCAACGACCTTTCAGATCAATGATGTCCTGTATGAAGGTGCCGTGATGAACATAGCTTACAAGAAGCCTCTTTATGCGCTTTTCATGGAAAGGACAAATTGGCATATGTGGCCCACTTTTAAATCCACTTGGATTTCGGATGACTTGGATGAGCCCTTCACAGAAGGACTGGAGGGGACAATTCCTATCCTTTGTACAGTGTGTGGACTACAATTGGAATAATCAGTGGGATTATTCTCATCCTGGGACTTCATTCCTTTTCCTACCTGCTATGCCGATTGAGGAAGATGGCCACCCACATGAGAAGACCGCATCTACATTATGATCATGAAATTGATAAAATGTCCGTTACGTAGAAGGAACCAGACTCCGTTCAGATACTTCAATATGGTGTTTAGATTGAGGAATGTATTGATAAAATGCATTTGTCAACAATCTAAAACTTTGAAAGTTTATGATGTTATGATTCTGTTTATGATCTCGGAATTATTTTTTATGATGATGCTAAAAGCATGCCTTGTTGTAATTTTAAGGATGTTATTGTGTTATGAAATGAAAACAAGGTCACAGAGTGAACCTGTCTTAATTTCTGTTATGCCTAAGTTTGTTTGTTCCCTACTTTAAGAATGCTCAGTTGAAACTTTATGAAAGTTAGTTGCAAAGTAGAACCACTGCGTGAATTTTCTTATTACAAGCAACTGTCAACATCGTTGGATGAGGTGCTACAAAAGCTTAACTGCATGAATCGGGTGTCTCCGCTACGCTGCCCCCCAGAGATGCGGACCCCACATCCGATGCTGAAGACCTCTATGTTCCTCTTTGGCCCGCATATGAACAAGTGCAAGAACTGAATCAGCAGCTTCAACTCTCATTAAACAAAACAACCCAACAACTTGAGACTGAGTGGGCTCGCACTTCCCAGGAGCATGAGCAGCTTTCCTCTTATATGGGCGGTTGTGAAGCCTCCGTCCGTTTACAAGAAGGACAGAGCCACCTACTTCCATCGTCCTTTTGTATCTTTACCTGACATGTGCCAGTCACCGTCTTCTAGATCTCGTCAGCGGCCGTTCCGTATTCCGGTAGGACGTAAGTCTCGCCCTGGACGCATCTTTACCCGTGTGCACCGACGCTGCCTAGCTCCTTCCATTGTTGCACCAAAGCCGCCTTCTATTCACAGCTCAACACCATCGGCAACCTATGAAGAACAAATCTCCAGCAACTCTCCGTCTATCCTATTTGATTAGAATGCCTTGAATATCTGACTGGATCCGTTGTACACTGCGTATATATTATTCCCTTCTTATTGGGACAAAAAGGCTTGTGGAAGGGGATGAATGTCACCCGGCTTTTCTCGTATGTGGATTATGTAGAAGAGTTAACACAACAAGGAAGTTAGGA